>JAULAV010003022.1:0-25000 GCA_030789695.1 Scilla litardierei | reverse complement strand
GAAATGGACTCATTGGCACTGGTTTCATCGCCAAAAGGCAAGTATATTTATCTCGGTGAACTTTAAAGAAAAAATTCAATATGGTTACTTTCACTTATAAATTCGTAACTCAAAATTTTCACGTACACTGACGTACGAGAAAAATATATGTCGCAGTACTAAATAAGACGGTCGTTTTGACCCCTTGTTGGAATAATTCCAACGTATGATTCACCCTAGAGAAATCTTTGAAAAATATAATGAAAAACAGTTTTCTCATTTCTAAATTAGTTTTTGGGTCGTATAAATTAAGAAAAATCCACAGTAATCATTTTAAGATCTTGAAGGATGTTTACTAGCCTTAGAAAAACATTTCAAACTTATTTATTCCCATTTGCTTAGTTAAATCCGTTTTCCATGCTTATTTCTTTAAAGTATTGTGCATTCCTATACTTTGGTAATTGTGTAACTAAATCTCAGAACTATGTAATTAGTCGAGATTGTGGAATAGACTAATGAGACATCTTACTTATCTATTACGATGCAAATAAACTGGATAAACTGAATGAAAGATGGAACTTCATTATAAATGAATGGAAGATGGAACTTTAATATAAATGAATGGAAGATAGAACCTCAATAAAAGTTAGATAGTGCACGTACTTTTGACCCGACACTTGACCTGACCCGCGGGATTGGGGAAGTCTATGATCACAAGTGTTACGGAGTGACTGGGTGCACCCAATCGAATACCTCCAACACTTATGGAGGTTAGAGCTTGACCGATTCCATATAGGGCCGGTGAGCAGCGTCACGGATTGGCTCCCGTCACAGGGCGCATGTTTGTCATTTTTCGTACTCTTGGACATTTGGTTATCACTGGGATAGATTGGTTATTAAATATTGCTCTAATCTCTTTTTCTACAGGTTACTACAACATTACAGTTTTGTTATCGAATGCTACATTATTACAGGTTGCTATTAGTATTGCAAATTGCTATCAAATGATTAAATTGCTGCAGGTTGCAAATTGCTGCGAATGTTTAACTGCTATAACTCTTTTAAATTAAACTTATTTCTTGCCTTTAAATTCAATTTGGAGTGAATTTTATATATGTAATCTTTCTTTTGCTGAAATTACTTGCCGAGAAAACCTCGCTGACGGGTATTTCAATTGTTGTTTATGAAATGTCTGTCAGGTATTGAGAGTGATTTTGTGGGGGACATTCCAGTAGAAGTCGAGCCAGCCATTGACGAGTACGTGGAGTACCTGCCCTCAGAGGCTTAGACTATTATACCTTCGCGTCAGCATTTCCTATTTTTAAATGTAATTTGTGTGTTCGTTGTATTGACCATGCTAGGTCCAGGATGTATCTTAATTTTTGTAAGCTGGATATGTAATAATGTTATTTGGGTTTCTTCTTAAATTTGCATGCAAGGACCTGCAGTTTACACAGACGCTTAGTGTGTTTAAACCAAGGAGGAAGAAAAGAAAAGAAAGGAAAAAAAGCACTCCTTGTTTTAAGCACATCACGGACCCGCTCGCGTCCTCGCTTCCGGTAGAATAGGAAGCGGGGCATGACACCACTCCTAAAAACACTTAGCACACACATTAGTATGTTCACACACGTTTGTTATCATTAAACAAGAAGTCCTAGATCGGTGCACCCAACATTCTCCTCTCTAAACGTTTTTAATACCGTGCACAACGCGTTATAATTTATCCCGTTGTACGCGCTGAGTAAATGTTTCTCGTAGCGTGGTTTTTTACTTGATGTGCACTACGGTTCAAATCTGAAGTAATTTTTCATGCCATTGTGCACGTGGATTAATTTTATCACATTGTAAGCATTTTTACTCGACGCACACAACTGGGTGTAATTTTAGCCGTTGTGCACGATAATTAATATTACTTCAAACTAAACTCTTTTACCCCACGTGCACAACCGGCTGTGCGTGCTAAGTAATAATAGTCATCTCTAACCTTTTTAATACCGCGAACAATGCGTTATAATTTAGCCCGTTGTGCGCGCTGAGTAAATTTTTCTCGTAATTTTCTTACGCGGTAATAAAAGTTCTCACCGATTAAAACGGCTCAAATATATGTCCGTTGTGCTCTTTGAGCAATTCTGATAGTGGATCTATTTTGTAAAATCATGAGCACTCTACTATAACACATGGGCTCACTTCTGTAGACTCATATGCACTCTTTTGTATATTCACGAGCCATTTCACCAGCTTCCATGTCCAATTCGGCTATAAATGGCTGCACACGAGCCATCCTCAACTCACAACTCAATCTACTCTTCTTATGCAACTGCTAACCCAATATTTATGCCACATTCTTTGTCCCATTATCAGGGAATATCAGGTATCCATATCTCGCTTCTTCTAAGTAATTTGACAATTATCAGGGAACATCCTCTAGGTTCCCACTTGAAGCTGCTTAGAAATGGCATCATGTTTGTACAAAATTGCTCAACGAGCAAATATTTAGTTCTCGAAGAACTGCAGATTGGTGGTGCAGGAGCAAGCTGTTGATTATTGCTTCCATGAACAGAAAGTTATCAAGTAAAAACATGCCTTTTCTTCTTTTGGACTGAGAGAAAGGACTCATTTTGTGCAGTCATGTCTTGTTTTGTTCGATTTTGTAATTTGTGTTAGGATTGCTGATATGTTTGTAAATATGTGAATTATAACTGGAAGCCTCATTTCGCTTGCACTGAAACAAGACGGGTATGTTCCTCGGTGGTTCCTTCTCTTAAGTAGGTTTTCTAGATGCGTTTAGATGTTTAGATTTATTTTCGAATTAATATTTGAATGCTGAGGATTATTGAAATGATGAATCTTACATCACCAAATCAAACCTTACATTGTCAAAAGTAGAAAACGACACGTCAAACGAACCCATTCAAATACGATTATAAAATCTACCATCATTAACCATAATCACTATAATATCAGCTGGTTAAAAATGCAAGATACAAATGGCTTAAAATTTATACCATTCTAACCTATACCTAGACTTATCAATTAATATATTTTGAATTTTTCTTAAAAATATCTTTAACATGGTTCATTGACAAAAGTAAGGATGGTTGGTTCTGAGTATGTTTTTTTGGAGGCTTTTTCAAAACGCCTCAAAGTTCAAGGGGATTTCATGAAATCGAAGAACTATAAACAACTGCAAAACTTTGTTATTTGCTAGAAATCATAATAACCTACTCATTTATCCATGAACTTTGTTTTATAAATATATTCTCTTCGATGTCTCATATTCTTATGCCGATGTTAACAACATTCTTGATACTAATAATCTAATTTAATATCAATGCTATAACTATCATTATTTGTATTATTTAACAGCATTAACAATAATAACTACTAGAAATATTGTGTGGGTTATTAAGCATACATATGTTGCTTGTATCCGGTTGTACCAATTCATCAAATATTTAGTATGAATGAATCTTGATTATTTGGTCTATCATTGAGCAAAACTTATCGGGAATTGCGTGGGCATGGAGCAATCTTATTATTGTCTAAGAAAATTGCTCAACGCGCGCAATAGGCCAAACATACAGTTGTTATGCGCATTGAGAAATTTTGGGAGCCAATAACAAAATTGCTACAGTCGTACAATGTGCAAAACTTATCGCTGAGAGTTTACGTAGAGCAATTTTGTCAGACTATAACATATCTGATACCCTATGCTACACTATGCTACATTGAACTATCTGATACAATAATAATGATACATTCACATCGCTGAACAATTTGGTGTTTTGCTTGTTGTTATATAAAATTACTTAGAGCGCAAAACTGGCACTAATATTGCCCGGTTTGCGCATTAAGCAATTTTGTCTGTATAGACATATTTACTCAATACACAAACGGGCAATATTATTACCTTTTGCGCTCATTCTCTCCTCATAAGCAGCCGACCAGCCGTTTGCCACATCGTAATGCCATCTTTTCCCCCATACTGGCAGTCGAATGGACATGACCATCTGGGTCAAGTTTAACAATAACAAAGTGATTATTGTTCACATGACCTAACGTTATATGACATCAGGAAGATATGGGTTTTAGAGCAATTCTTAAAGGAAAAAATGTCACACACTGATGAGCACCAAAATAATGTTATACACAGTTGTAGTATAAGGCAATGACATGTCCCATTTTTGGCAGCTGCAACCACCATTTGCTCTTTAGTCATTCTTCCAAAAATGCCACTGCCCTTAAATTCTTTTTAAATTCATAATCGCCCATTATGTGCCGGTAAAAATCAAAGTGTGTGTTCATCTCTCCTAGCAACTCAATTCTGACATGCTTCCAGTTATCATCACCATGCCCAATTGAGCTGCCACTGCCCTATACCTACAGTTCCCATCTGCTTTCACATCTACAACGTCCACAATAAGGGGTTGTATAAAATCGGAAAAATCCACTAAATATGGTATTCTAAATATTCCAGGCAAGTCATCATCATCGGTTGGTGGAATTCAAGATTTCACCTTCCTTACAACACGTTTCACACGCCTACTACATCCCTTAATATTTTTCCTCTTCAATGGCATTTTCTCCGTCTCCTCATCATGCTGCACAGCAATCTCCCAAACCAGTGGATCAATCTGTTGAAGCAGGTCATCCACTGAATGCTCCTCCACATCCTTATCAACATACTTAGCCAGTGCCTTATCCTCCTCCCTCATCTCAGCAACCTGCTCCTCCACAGTATGCTCCACCTTCTCCTCCTCCTCCTTCAACTCCACAGTATGGTCCTCCTCATTCAACTTAGCAGCCACTGCCTCCTCCTCATCCTCCTCCACCTTCACCTCCTCCACAGTATTCCCCTCTTCCTCCTTCACCACAAACGTAGCCACTGCCTTCTCCTCCTCCCTCATCTTAGCTTCTGCTCCTCCATATTATAATCCACCATCTTCTCCTTCTCCTCCAACTCCACATTATGCTCCTCCTCATTCAACTCAGCAGCCACTACCTTCTCCTCTTCCTCCTCCCCCTCCACCTTCTCATCATCCACAGTATGCTCCACCTCCAACTTCTGCTCATCCACAGTATGCTCCTCATCCTCCTCCTCCACAACCTTCTCATGCTGATCACCCACGATTTTCTCTGGGGAGGCTAACTCCTTCAACTTTATAACAATATCAACCTTCTTCCCCTTTTTAACTGGTTTCGTGCATTATAAATAGCTGTGATTGAGGTTTCACTGAAGTTTTGATTTTCCTTAAGGACTTTCAAAATTTCAGCTGGCCTCACCTTACTATTTGACAAGTCTCTCTCATCCGAATGGCCAGAGGCATATTTAGCTACTTGATGGTTGTGCATGCCACAAATGACTGTTAAATTTCACTCATCATTGCCCACCATATTAGCACGCAATTAGAACGGACATTGACACTTCTTAGTTTGAATTGGCATGTCGGTCTTTTTCTCTTTTCGGTGTCCCATTTAAACACATCTTCTTTCACATGCAAAGTAAATAGCAGGAACTCTATTGGGTGATTTACTCAAACTCGTCGCACGTGTAACAATCACATGCCCAGGTGATAGCTCGACGTTCTTTATCCACTGAACCAGATCGTTTCTACTCTTAAAATTTTTCTTGGTTGTAAATTCATGTGTAAAATACATATTATCCTGTATCAAACAATACATACAACTAATTGGACTTGGAATAAAAAATTTACTGCATTATTGTCGGAAAGATAAATCAGTAGTACCTTGGATTTTTGTACCTTCTCCATCAATCTCAACTATGTCTGCATGCATGTAGAATCAAATAATTTCTAGATCAATTTTTACCAAGTATAATAAGAATTTCAACTAAAATGTACTTAAAAGTATATACTTACCAAATGTATAGATAATTGAATTGTCGATATGAGCTTCCAATGTCGATTTCAACAAATTTGGGTCAAACCCCATAAATCAATTGCTCTCGCTTCACCACTTTTATTTGATCGCTCCAGTTGTCACTGTGATGTATCTTTTGAGCCAAGAAATAAAAACCCAAATCTTTGGAAATTCGGTTTGTGCGCCTTGAGCAATCTTTGAAAACCTTGCCGTTTGCTATTCCGCCTTGAGTAATATGTGGAAGTTTATATCTTTGCGCTTGGAGCAGACTTTCTCCTGGGGTAATATCGGGTAATATCGTGTCCTAACTTTGACCCGTTGTGCGTGTGGAGTAAAAAAGTTTAGTTTGAAATAATATTACTCAGCGCGCACAACAGGGTATAATTTTACACGATTTGAACCTTTTTGCGCACTGAGTTTTTTACACGATTGCATGGTTTTATTACATGCACACAACGGTTCAAATCTTGAGTAATTTTACATGTCGTTGTGTATGTGAAGTAATTTTAATCCACTGTAAGCGTATTTACTCGACGCGAACAACGGGGTATAATTTTACCCGTTGTGCGCTCTGAGTAATATTACTTCAACTAAATCTTTTAATCCACGCATACTATCGGTTGTGCGTATTGAGTAACAATACTCATCTCTAACCTTTTTTACTTACCGCGCACAACAAGTTATTATTTAGTCCATTGTGCGCGATGAGTAAATTTTTTTAATAGCATTGTTTTTTCTTGACGAGCACAACGGTTCAAATCTGGAGTAGTTTTACATGCCGTTGTGCGCGGTGAGTAATTTTACTCCACTTTAACCGTATTTTCTCGATGCACACAACGGGGTATAAACCGTTGTGTGCACTGAGTAATATTACTTGAAAGAAACTCTTTTACTCCACGCGCACAATGTGATGTGCACGTTGACTAATAATACTCCTCTCTAACCTTTTTTACTTATTGCACACAACTGCGTTATAATTTAGACACACACAATAGTTCAAATCTGGTGTAATTTTACATGCCATTGTGCACATGGATTAATTTTGCTCCATTGTAACCGTATTTACTTGACGCGCATAATGTGGGTATAATTTTAATCTATGTGCACACTGATTAATATTACTTGAAATAAACTCTTTTACTCCACGCGCACAACTGGATGTAGAATCACGAGCACTCTACTGTACACACACGGTCTCACTTCTGTAGACTCACATGCACTCTTTTGTATACACACGAGCCATTTCCCCAGCTTCTATGTCCAATTCGGCTATAAATGCTACACACGAGCCATCCTCAACTCACACTTCAATCTACTCTTCTTATGCCAAATGCTAACCCAATATTTATGCCACATTCTTTGTTTCATTATCAGGGAACATCAGGTATCTCGCTTCTTCTCAGCAAATATCGTTTATCATGTGTGGTTACATGGTATGAGTTAGATTGTGAAGATTGAAAGCGAGATATGCATTCCTGATGTCCATGATAATATTGGCACGCATGGAAACGTTTGTTTATAGGGAAACATCTGCTAGGTTCCATCATGAAGATGTCATCATGAATGTACAAAAGTGTTGAGAAGTTGGGTAATCGTGAAATTTGCATTTAAGGTCCTCAAATGATGAAGATTAACTTCATGTTGTGAACTCCGTTATAGAAAGTTTCATGATGCATGTATATGTTTGTACCAGCTTACCAAATATTTAGTATGAATCTATATTTAGTATGAATCAATATTTAGTATAAATTTTTCTCGTAGCATTGGTTTTACTCAACGGGCACAACTGTTCACATCTGGAGTCAGTTTACATGCCGTTGTGCGCGTGGTGTAGTTTACTCCATTGCAACCGTTTTGACTCGACACGCACACCGGGATATAATTTAGACCATTGTGCGCACTGATTAATACTACTTCAACTTGAACTCTTTTACCCTAATCGCATAAACAGTTGTGCGCACTGAATAATAATACTACCATCTAACCTTTTTTAATACAGCGCATAACGCGTTATAATTTAGCCAGTTGTGCGCACTGATAAATTTTAATCGTAGCATGGTTGTTATTGGACGCGTACAACAGTTCAAAACTGGAGTAATTTTACATGCCATTGTGCGCTTGAGTAATTTTACTCCACTGTAACCATTTTTACTCGACGCGCACAATGGGGTATAATTTTACCAGTTGTGTGCGCTGATTAATATTACTTCAAACTATTCTCTTTTACCCCACGCACACAACCAGTTGTGCGTGCTGAGTAATAATACTCCCCTCTAATCTTTTTTTATACCACGCACAACGTGTTATAATTTAGCAGTTATGCGCGCTTAGTAAATTTTTCTCATAGCATGGTTATTACTTGACGCGCACAACAGTTCAAATCTGGAGTAATTTTACTTGTCGTTGTGCGCGTGGAGTAATTTACTCTATTGTAACCGTTTTTACTCGACGTGCACAGCGAGGTATAATTTTACCTGTTATGCTCACAGATTAATATTACTTCAAACTAATCTCTTTTACCCCAAATGCATAACCAGTTATGCGTGAGGAGTAATAATACTCTCCTCTGACCTTTTTTAATACCGTGCGCAACGCGTTATAATTTAGCACGTTCTGCGTGCTTAGTAAAATTTTCTCGTAGCATGGTTATTACTCGATGCGCACAATGTTTCAAATTTGGAGTAATTTTACAAGCCGTTGTGCGCGTGGAGTAATTTTATCCAATTTAACCGTTTTTACACGATGTGCACAACGGGGTATAATTTTACCTGTTGTCCGCTTTGATTAATTTTACTTCAAACTATTCTTTTTTACCCCATGCACACAACCAGTTGTGACGCTGAGTAATAATACCCACCTCTAACCTTTTTTATTACTACGCACAACGCGTTATAATTTAGCATTTTGTGCGCGCTGAGTAAATTTTTCTCGTAGCATAGTTTTTACTCGTTGCGCACAACTTTTCAAATCTGGAGAAAGTTTACATGCAATTGTGCGCGTCGAGTAATTTTACTCTATTTAACCGTTTTTACACGACGCACACAACGGGGGTATAATTTTACCCGGTGTGCACGCGGATTAATATTACTTCAAACTAATCTCTTCAAACTAATCTCTTTTACCCTGCATGCACAACCAATTCATGGTGACAATATATCCCACAAAGCGTCATTTCATTGCAAACATCTACGGCAACAATCATATTCCGCATCATAGTAAAAAATCGGCAACGACGGTAATAAAAACAAAGTAGCTGCTGAGCCCATCTCCGTGTGGTACATCGCCTCAGGGGAATCAGTGTTC
The DNA here is from genome assembly GCA_030789695.1 of Scilla litardierei. NCBI lineage: Eukaryota > Viridiplantae > Streptophyta > Magnoliopsida > Asparagales > Asparagaceae > Scilla > Scilla litardierei. Next base: position 15,838 of record JAULAV010003022.1, on the reverse strand, counting down.
CAGCCGTTTTGTTTGAACCGTCTTCATACTTGCCTACAGGTTACCTCGACGCCTTCTCTGTTTGTGCTTTGAGAAATTTTGTTACGTCCATCAACACTTACTGTTTATGCACATCATATTGGACTGGGTGTTATCAAAATGTATGCCTTATCTAATATATGTTGATATATAACCTGACAGATTCTCATTGTTGTAACCTGGAAATTACTCACCGCACAAACCTAGCCAAATTTAGCATGGTATGCACCCAGATCCTGGCGACAATATATCTCACAAAGTGCCACTTCATTGCAAACATCTACGACAACACTTATATCCCACAGATGATGGCAGAAATCAACAACGAAGGTCGTTGCCCGATGAACTCACAAAAGTTGAAGAGGAAAGCACGTAGATCATTTCGACAATATATCCTGCAAAGCGCCAATTCATTGCAAAATCTACGACAACAATCATATACCTCAGAACATGGCAGAAAATCAGACTTTTGGACCCTTATTATTTTGCTAACTAAGTACAATAGAACTATCTGTAATCTCGTTGAGTAATGTTGGTTTTTTCATAGCAAAAACAACATGCATTTTTATCAGTATGAATGTGGTATATGTAGCAATTTGAATGTATCAATAGTGAAGGCAAATGAATCAATATGAATGTGGTGTCTGTATCAGTCAGTTTGAATATGCATCAGTCTGAATATGTATCGGTATGATTGTGCCATATGTAGCAATTTGAATGTATTAGTTTGTAATAATAAAGGCAAATGTATCAGTTTTGTTAAGGCCAAAATTGACTGAGACAGTTGTCAAGCTGACGTGGACTCAATATGCTGGATCTGAGCCTCATCAGCAGTTGTAGTGTGTTCCTTGGTTGGAAGAACCAGGATCGAGTGATGATAGTTAATGATGGTGCGACGTTCGATCGACCTTCGAGCGGTAGTTGCGTCGATCGAACGGGGCTAGGAAGCTCAACGATGACCTTCGACGTTGGATGATGACCATCGATCTGCACCATAGGGAAACGATAGGGGGGTCAGATCTGGGTTCCGACCCAAATCCCCTCCAATGCTTAAGTTAGTGTGGGAACTTAAGGAAGAGAGGGAGGTTGGTGCAACTGAGATCGACCCACGGTGGTTTGTCTCAGGACTGACGACGCAAGCTCGAATGTATAAGAAGTGTCAGCTGAGAAAGTAGAGTTCTATGTTTTAGACCTCGTACCTTAGAATTGGAACCCCTTTATCTTCATTCTTTGGCCTATTTATAGGTAATTCCCCCTTGATGGTGTGTAACCTTCCCTCATTGATTCGGACACGATCTTCTCCGGGATTCAAGTTAACGGCTGCCCATTTATTTGGCCCCATTAACTTTCCCCTGAATGTATCATCAGCCTAATGGTCGAACGACTCATTCGTCTGACTCGATGGTACTCCGCTATGAGCGAGGCAGTATCAGGTTGCGATGCCAAATGGGTCGGGTAAGCAGATACTCCAGTTGGATTCCTACCCGTGGACTAATAATGGCCCACATCATTCATGCCTCAGAAATCATGCTGACTGAGACCGAATGATGATTGATCTCCTTAAATACGCACGGTTTTCGAAACATTTGATTTGATCTGTGCTGCCAAAACTCATTCGCCTTTGGAGCGATCTCCGTCATCTCTCGTGGCTGGCCTTGGACACGTGTCGTGCATCGGACGTCAGTCGTTTGAATTTCTTTGTATAAGAAGAAAAGCAATGAAGAAGAAGAGATCTTTTCGGTTTGCCTTCTTTCTTGTTTCACAAACTTGCTTCCATCGTTGCCTTACCGAAAACCGCCTTCTTCTAACGTTGCCTAGGCAAAGATCGCTTCTTCCTCTTAAGGTACACCCTCCTGATTGATTTTGACTTTCTTTAGATCCGTCAAGTATATTTGCCCGGTCGTAATGAAGGAGCCAACTTACGAGGAACTCATGGCGCGCCTTCGGCCCTCGCGATGTGTGTAAGTTCCTAGAAAGGGAAAAAGGGCTTGGATCAAACCAGACCTTCCCATTCATCGGAGGGATCGGAGCTCGAAGGTTCCTACAGTTATCCTAGAGATGACCCCTAGGTTCTTCCACGATCTGACTGCTGAGGTCTGACGAGGTTGTTTTTTTCCATCCTTTTAGGGTTAGAGTACCCAATTCGGATGAGAGAGTGTTTTTTCATGGAAGAATGAGGTGGAGGTGTATCTTAAAGCTTTCCATCTAGGACTCTGGTTCCCCCTTCATCCATTCATCGTAGATGTTTTGTGCTCTTCGGAGCTTTTCATTTGTAGACTTGCTCCTCAAGCTTTTCCCCCTTAGTGGGTTTCATCGTACTGTGTGAGCTCTGTGGAGTCCGACCGACCCTCGGATTATTCAAGTACTTCTTTAGGATAGCACCCAACCCTCGTCAAGTGTGGTACTACATTGCTGCTCACCCTGGAGTGAGGCTCATACACAACCTTCTGGTTTCCAACCCTAGGTGGGAGGATACCTTTATGTTTGTCGTCCTTCTCAAACTGGGTCCGTTGCTCATTGGTTGGATTTCTCCAAATCCTGGGCTTGCGAAAGAGTCTAGGTTATCAACAGAAGAGGTCAGAGCCATGTTGTCGCCGAACGAGGTTGAGGCGGTGAAACTCTTTTTGGGTCTATCGAGGCGAGAAAGGTCGACTCAGAAGTTGTTGGACGATCATATGTTGAAGACACTTTGTGGAGCCTGGGTAATGTATTTTTACTCTATGTCTTTATCTCCGCCACTCACGAAAATTATATCCTTCATTTTCAAATATGACTAATGGAAATCGACAGAGCGGTGATTCAGGTATGGACCGAGTTTGGAGAGAACAGCGGAAGAAGAAGAGAAGCGTCGAAAGATCGGGCGCTCGTGCTGAAAGGTCGAGCGCCCGCATCGAGGGGTCCAACTCTCGGTCTCCTCTCCCGATGAATCAGAACTCTTCTTTCGAGGGAGGGGAGATTAGGCAGACCTCCAGGCCCTCTTCTCGAGCCTCCTTGAGAGATGCCTCTTGCCAGATCCCCGTGCGGCCCACTGTGCCCCTGGCCTCCGTCGTGGTTGTGGAGCCGCAGGTGGTGGTCAATGTCGACGCTACTGATACTGCTGAGCCGACCAAAGCGGTCGGTCAGAAAAGGGAAATGCCCCGCCTGTGGAGGAAAAGCCCGGAAAGAGGAGGCGAGTGGAGGAGGAGGATCCCCTGGGGAAGGCATGGGGGTCGCTCCTCTCGAGCCTCAGGGGGGTGGTGTGACTCCTTCAATGTCACAGGCCTCCGTGACTCCCCTACTGGATCAGTGGCCCTGGGGCGACATTATGTCGCACGTTCCTCTGGTCGACCCTGTCCTGCAGAGTTCGATCGAGCGTTGCTGCTCAATCGGCTTTCGTCTCGATCCTCAGGGCCGGTACTCGGTGACTTTCACCGTCCTCCTTTTGCCATTGGAAAGGAGGAGTCGACCTTGCTGGACTTCGGGACGACTGCCCGGTTGGTGGAGAACTCATTCTCCCCAGGGATTTGGAGCTCCTGCAGAGGTTGGACCTCGAAAGGGTGGCCAACTTTTTTGTGGGGAGCGGATACCAGGTATGTCACCTGTGACGACCCGTATTCATTAATACGACTATTTACGTATTTCACGTATTTTCACATTTTAAAAGTATTTTATAATGGTTGGTCAGGAGTTTTATATCAAAAATGATTTCAAAATTCTTTGTAAAAAATATTTTGAAGCATCAAACTAGTTATGGTGTATTTCAGTAAGTTAGAGTATCATCAAATACCTCTAAAAATTTTTTATAATAATTCATATTCAATTGTTACTGATTTAGTTGTATGAATTAATTTTCTATATAAACGTCATTAAAACGATTTCAAACTTCTACCATGTGATCCTATGATGTGCTTCCCATTTTATTTTCGTAATTTTCTGGAGTCAAATTGACCTAGAATCTGTAAACCGCATCCCAAATGTTTTGGCCCAAAACTCGTATCTCCGTAGCTCAAACTTCAAAATGGACCTCGTATTCGCGATCCTCGCGTCGATACGAATCCATGGCTATGATTTCGTAATTTTTCGGATCATATGCGAAAACGGCGTAATATTACATCATTTTTACTAATTACAATCGCTAATGACGTTTTTACTATTACTAATTACCCAATTACTAGTTACTTTTCCCCTAATCACTCCCCTAACCCCCACCCATTTAACCCACGGTATTAGTTGGTTAGATCTGAATTAATTCAGATCTAACAACCCAATTCATTACACATATTATTTATTATCTTATATTTACTAAACTTTACATAACTAACCCTTACCTTCATCTCCCTCAAACCCAGGCTCACCCCTGAACCCACTCCCCCTCGTCTGACTCCACACCTCTCTCTCCCCTGAACCCTCTCTCCTCCCTTCTACTTCGACAGCCACCCGCCGTCGGAGCTCCCCTCGCCATCACCAAGCGCCAGAATACCCATCACCGGCAAGCACCCCCAGCACCCCAAGAAGCCGTCGAGCCCCGATCTCCTCCTCCGTGTTGCCACCAATCCAAGGAAGCCCCCGCTAGCTGCTACTCGTCGTCGCCCACCACGGGACGCCGTGAACCCCGATAACTCCCCTCAGACCGCCCCCAAGATGCCACCGTTCTGCCTCCTCCGTCATCGCAACAGCCCCGCCCCGCTGCCATCGACATTCTCCACTGCAGGTGGCTTCCCCGCCTACCGACGTCGCCATTGCATCGGAGCACCACCCTCCCTCTTGCCTCTCCGACATCGCCGTCGCCCACTGCTCCCCTCCGCCGTGGAAGCAACCCTCAGTGTGCGTGTTTGCTGCTGCGAGAGAGAGATACGAACGGTATAGCATATTTCATGCGTATATGAATACATATTTACGTATTTATGAATATTTATAATATGATATTATTGGATTTAATTCATAGTAAATTGTCCAGGCCTCAGAAAATTACGAGACCAGGCCTAGAAAATCAGAAACAATGAAACGGACTCATTGGTGTTGGTTTCATCGTCAAAAGGCAAGTATATCTCCCACAATGATTTTTCAAAGGTAAAACTTAATAAAGCTAAATTCGCTTTAAAATTCATATCATGCGATTTTCACATACACTGACGTACGAGAAAAATATATGTTGTAGTACTAGTTAATACGGTCGTTTTGACCACTTGTTGGAAAATTCTGACGTATGGTTTGTCTTAGAGAAATCTTTGAAAAATGTAATGAAAAATCGTTTTCTTGTTTTTAATTAGTTTTTGGGTCGTATAAATTAAGAAAAATTCCCATTAATTATTTTAAGATCATGAAAGATGTTTAATAGCCTTAGAAAAATATTTTGAACTTATTCATGCTCAATTGCTTAGTCAAACCCGTTTTCTATGCTCGTTTCTTTAAATTATTATGCATTCTATACTTCGTATAATTGCGTAACTAAATCACAAAACTGTGAAATTGGTTGAGATTAATGAATGGACCGGTGAGACATCTTATGCATCTAATACGATGCAACTGAATTGAATATAATGAAAGGAAGATGGAACTTCAATATAATGAATGGAAGATGGAACCTCAATCTAAATGAATGGAAGATGGAACTTCAATATAAATAGATAGTACACATACTTTTGACCCAACACTTGACTTGACCCGTGGAATTGGGGTAGTCTATGATCACAAGTGTTACGGAGTGGCTGGATGCACCCACGCCGAATACCTCCAACATATTATGGAGGTTAGAGCTTGACCGTCGCCATATAAGGTCGTAGAGCAGCGTCACGGATTGGCTTTCGTCACTGGATGCATGTTGGTCATCTCTCGTACTCTTGGACATAGACTTATCACTAGAATAGACTGGCTATTGAATATTGTTCTAACCTCTTTTTCTATAGGTTGCTGACAAGTTACAGTTTCGTTATTAAATGTTAAATTGTTGCAAGTTGCTAATAGTATTGCAAATTGCTATCAAATGATTAAATTGCTGTAGGTTGCAAATTGCAGCGGATGTTTAACTGCTATAACTCTCTTAAAATTAAACTTATAAATTGTCTTTAACTTTTTTATATTAAACTTATTGCTGGTTTTAAAGTTCAGTGTGGTTAAATTCTAAATATCTAACATTTTTGTTTGGAGATTATCTTGCCGAGTAAACCTCGCTGACAGACATTTCACTTTGTTGTTTTACTAAATGTCCGTCAGGTATCGATAGTGAGTTCTTTGAAGACACTACAGCAGGAGTTAAGCCAGTGCTAGAAGAGTACGTGGAGTACCTACCCGCTGAAGATTAAACGATCACCTTCGCGACTGTACCTTCATATTTGAAATAATGTAATTTATGTACTTTGTTTGTATTGGCCATGCTAGGCCTAAGATGTATCTTAATTATTGTACGTTGGATATGAAATAATGTTGTTTGGACTGCTTCTTAAATTTGCATGCAAGAACCTGCAGTTTTTACACAGACGCTTAATGTGTTTAACCCAAGGAGGAAGAAAAGAAAAGAAAAGAAAAGAAAAAAATACTCCTCCTTGTTTTAACCACACCAAGGACCCGCTCGTGTCCTCGCTCCCAGTAGAATGGGAAGCGGGGCATGTCATTGTTTATCGTCGTCCGAGACAGTCGTTCTCTCACTAACCCCTTTTTTGCAGATGTCCGTTCTCGGAGCCGTGATGCGTCATCAATCTATCGCCTTGATCGAAGGAGGGCGGTGGTTGGCAAATGCGTAGCGTAAAGCGTTCAGCCTCGAGGCTCGGACGAAGGAGGCAGAGGAGGCCTTGTGGAAAGCCCTCGCAGATAAGGAGGCGGTTGAGTGGGCAGCTGCGGAGGCTAAGGATAGCATGTTGTCGCTATCGGGCCTCTACAAATCTGTCGAGCTTTAGTGGCGGTTGGAGAGGTCCCAGCTCGAGGAGGAGCTCGACGCCTCTCGAAAGAAAACGGTCGAGCGTCGGGCCAAAGCTTGCGACTCCGAGAGGTGGGCTGCAGCTTGCAAGGCGGAGGCGACCGAGCTTCAGGCCAAAATCGCAGGGCTCGAGGAGGTCGCTGCAAGGGAGAAGGCTGAGCTTAAGACAAAGTTTACAAAGGTGATGGAGACTTTTTCCAGTGTCTTTGCATCCGGAAGTGTTCCTCCTCCCTCTTAGGCCGGCAGGCCTTAGTTTAGGCTTCTTGTAATTTTCTTTCCTTTGAATAAATAAAAAACTTTTTGTGAGCTGGGTATATTGTCGCATTTCTTTTTTACTCGAATACATGTGTGTGTATGGCCCCTAAACGACCTACCTTCAAATTTCATAGAAATCTTTAGGCAAGTTTTGTCGTTGATAAGTTAGGCGTATTCACTCGATGAATGTAACCTTTAAACCATAAATAACGCTTCCTTGGGTAGGGAGGGGGCGAAGCCCTTTTGACATATGCATTGGGGGTCGTTCAGTGGCAAGGGGGATCCATCGGCTTACGGCTGACGAGCGTAGTGGCTCGTTTGGTGGCGAGGGGCGAGGCCCTTTCGACTTACGGTCGACGAGTGCCAGTGGTCGCTCAGTGGCAAGGAGGATCCCTTGGCTTACGGCTGACGAGAAGGGTCGTTCGATGACGAGGGGAGAGGCCCCTTCGACTTACAGCCGACAAGGGTTGTTCAGTGGCAAGAGGGTCACTCGGCTAACGGCTGACGAGCGCAGTGGGTCGTTCGGTGGCGAGGGGTGAGGCCCTTTCGACTTACAGTTGACGAGTGCCGGGGTCGCTCAGTGGAAAGGAGGATCCATTGGCTTACTGCTGACGACAAGGGTCGTTCAATGACGAGGGTCGAGGCCCCTTCGACTTACGGCCGACAAGGGTCATTCAGTGGCAAGGGGGTCACTCAGCTTATGGCTGATGAGCGTAGTGGGTCGTTTGGTGGCGAGGGGCAAGGCCCCTTCGACTTATGGCCGACGAGTTCCAGTCGGTGGCGAGGAGTGAGGCCCCTTTGACTTACGGCCGACGAGAATGTTTTAGAAGGCTGTTTCGACTGATGTTAAAGAATGATTGACTTTGTATTCATCATGAACAGGTATAGGATAAAAGAAGAAGATAAATTTCAATAATTTACCCCATTTGTACAATCATTGATAATACTTCCGTAAATGCTCAGCGTTCCAGAGATGAGAAAGTTCTCTATCATCCAAAATAGTGAGTCGGTATGTGGCAGGACCAAGTACATTGATCACTGTGTAGGGTCCTTCCCACTTCACAGTGAGCTTCCCCTGTTTGAGAATCACGGGAGTGAAAGCAGCCTTACGCAGCACCAAGTCGCCTATATAGAAGCTGCGTTTGTGGATCTTTGAGTTGAAATAGCGGGACATGCGTCCTTTTTATTCGATGATGGTCGCCAAAGCCTGTTTGTGGACCTCGTCCTCCAATTGTAGGTTGAGCTCGGGTCCTTCCGAGTTTCTTTCTTGATCATAGTATTGGAGATGAAGCGGTCGCTCATTGACCTCTACTAAGACGACGGCTTCGCATCAGTTGGCAACATGAATGTCATTTTCCCCGTCAAGGTTTTGTGGGCCTTTCTGTACGATTACAGTATGCCGGGGATTTCGTCCGGCCAAGTCCCATCAAGCCCGGTTATTCTCTTCCGTAGGGGCCCGAGCATGCTCTTGTTGGCTGCTTCGGCCAATCCGTTCGACTAGGGATCGGCGACGGAGGTGAAATGCTACTTGATCTTCAGCTCTGAGCAGAAGTATCTAAAGCCGGCATTGTCAAATTGTCCCATTGTCCGTCACTATGGATTATAGGATGCCGAAACGACAGACGATGGACTTCCAGATGAAGCTTCGGGCTTTCTTCCAGGTGATTTGGGACAGAGATTCTGCCTCGATCCACTTTGTGAAGTAGTCCATCGCCACTATTAGATACTTTCGTTGTCCACTCGCTGGCTTGAATGGACTAAGGAGGTCTATTCCCCACTTGGCAAAGGGAACTAGACTGATGATGGGGATCTGATCAGTTGGTGGGGCCGAGCTGATCTTTGAGAACTTTTGGCAAGTCGAGCACCATCGAACGTATTCAACAGAATCTTTGAACATCGTTGGCCAAAAATGCCATTATCTCACGAATTTCAAGGCCATGGATTTTCCTCTACATTGGTTTCTGCAATCGCCCTCGTGGATCTATTGGATCACATATCGCTTCCTATGGGTCTAAACATTTAAGGTAGGAAAATGTCATAACTGGTCCATCGTCTTTTGTACAATGAACCATCTAGAAGGAAGAATTGGTAAGCCTTTCATTCAAGCTTTCGTGCCTCTAATGGGTCGGTCGGATTTTCTCCTGTGTTTAGGTAACGGATTATGGGATCCATCCAATGGTCAAGGCTTAGCAGCTCTTGCACCAGCTCACTGGGATGGAGTAGACGTTGTACATACATGGTCCGATTGAGCCCCGTGGGGGAGGAGGATGCAAGCTTTGACGTCGGCTCAATGATTCTTCGACCTTGGTACATGATGGATTTCCATGCATTTGAACTTGGCGAGCTCCGCTTTAGCGACTTGCATGTAGCTTTGTATCGAGTTTTCGTGGGCCACGAAGGTCACGTTCAGTTGGTGGACGACGAGGCTAGAGTCGCTGAGTAGTTGGACCACTCTCGCCCCTAGGGCTCGAGCCAATCAGAGTCTGTTGATGGCCACTTCGTATTCAGCACCATTGTTAGTGGTTTGGAAATCAAAGCAAAGGGCGTATTCGAAGATATTGCTCGCTGATGTTTGGACAATTATTTCGGCCCCGCTTCCATCTTGAGTGGCCGAACCGTCGACTTGTACGATCCAAGTTCCATTGTCTTCGATTGTATCATTCGGCGGATTGATACTTGCTGAAGGTGAATGGGTTGCTTCAAGCAGTACGTTAGTTGCATATACCTCTTCTAATGGGCTGTCATCGTAAGTGAGTTCAACAATGAAATCGACGAGAGCCTGCCCTTTGATGGCGGTCCTTGATTTAACTGGATGTCGAATTCGCTTAGTTCGACCCCCCATTTCGTCATTCTCCCTGAACGATCGAGCCTCTTCAGGATCTGCTCTAAGGAAGTGTCGGTGAGGACCAGGATGGTGTGCGCTTGGAAGTATGGTCACAATCTCCTTGTAGATTGGACCGGAATGAATGCCATCTTTTCGATCCTCGAGTAGTTGATCATCGCACCTCGGAGAACCTGACTGATGTAGTAGATGGGCCGTTGTATTTTAGAGTCTTCTTTGATGAGCACCGAACTTACGGCCTCCATGGTAGCTGGTTGAACCGGAGGACGCGCAAAGGCACGCCTTCCATTCCCAAGCGTAGGAGCGTCAATGCAATAAAAAATAACCGGTGAGTACCGGGTTGGATCACAGGGACAAGTCATTCTACACTCGCAAAATTGATCGATAAAGAGAGAAAATAGCATGGGACAACCACCTCAACTATGGTGGAAAAGTGTGAAAATTTGTGTTGAATCTACAATTTTAGCTTACGCACTAAGGGTGGAGAGCCGAATCAGCAAGCAATGAGGAGGACTCATGTGGCATGCATGTGAATGAGGCCGTGGGCGCAAGAAATCATCCCAAATATAACTCAATTGATTATCTGGCTAAGGAAGCTCAATCGGAAAATACGGCATTTCATCGAACAAGTGGGGTGCAATAAGTAATGAATGAAACCCATGCGAGTAATAGACAATGAGCACATTAGAGAGGGTCAGCTAGGATGAGCCTTGTTCGCCCGCCCCGAACACACACCCGGGACGGGGGACTAACCAGTCTTACCGCAAGCGCACGGTGTAGCGGAGAGCGGGTATCGAACACGAGGAGGGCAAATGATTGTGTCTTCTTCAATTCACCTGGCTATAAGAACAGTCGAGAAATATTCGCAATAAAGCGGTCACAGTCATTCAATTGTATAAAGGAAATATCAAATTGATAAAGATGCCTAGGGGTAGGGAATCCCCGCTACAAACCGTATCTCGTCATTGTGATTCGTAGGTTTCACAATTGCTAGACTTGAAATTCAAGTGAACTAGTTGCAACTAAATGTAGAACCAAGCTCACGCTCTCACGCTATTGCCGGTCTATAGCAAACCTAGGGTTGGGTTCAATCTCTTGCAAACCCTAATCTAGGCAAGCTAGCGTGAAGAACAACATCATCGTTCAATCGTATCTCGAGCCCACTCTCGTGCAAACTCAAGCTACGACCTAGGTTGGGATAGTTCCTACCCATCCAATCTCTTGCAAACGGGTATTGGTATAGAATTGCAATCGAAAACCCTAGTTTCGGACCAATCTCTTGCAAACCGATTCCAGAGAAATCCAATTGTAACCCAATTCGAATTTTTAGGGCTTCCTATCGAGTTGGGATCCAATCTCTTGCAAATCCCAATCGGTATGAATCCCTAGCTATTCGTATTCTAGCAATAATTTCACCAATTCATCACAAATTAGAAATAGGGTTCGTAGGGTTCATCCCCACGCCCTAAGGTGATAAAACTACTCACAATTCATAATGCAATTCATTGGGAATTCAATAGAAATATCAATAGAAATCATTGCAATAGAAAAAATCTCAATAAAAATGAGGTTTTTGATAGAGAGAGAGAGAGACAAACCAATCAAGATTCAATAGCATCCAACAAAATAACACTTTTCTCTCTCCCAAAAGAACTAAATCTAATCTCCTAAAAAGTAATCTAAAAAAGGGCTGCAAAAAGTTCTGAAAAAGCTCTCCAAACTAGGTTAAAAACTGGGGTTAAATACCCCCCAAAATCGCCCAAAAAACTGTGACAAAATTGCCCCTGCGCAGCCTGAAAATCGCAATTTACGCTACAGGCAGCGCGGCTCACTCGGCCGAGTGACAAATGTTATTCGGCCGAGTGAGAAACCCTGACGGATTCCAGTAAGTCTGGACTTTTGGGGGTCGGCTCCTCAGGAGTCACTCGGCCGAGTGACTTTCTTCAATTCGGCCGATGGGGGTTCTTCACTCGGCCGAGTCGGAACTCGGGACTGCACTGACAGATTACAGTAAGTTGGGACTTTTTGCTTGCCGTGGTCTTGATGCCACTCGGGCGAGTGGTGTCTCCGTGGTTCGGCCGAGTGGGCTGGCGACGGTCGGCCGAGTGAACGCTGATACTCAGTCTGTTGCCTGTCCGATCTGGCCGACCGAGCGGGCTTTCGATGGTCGGCCGAGTGACTCCTTCACTCGGCCGAGTGACATGCTGAAAATGCCCAATCTTCGTATTTTTGCTTCCTCGTCGCTCCTACGACGTTCTTTCTTCTTCCACTCCTCTCCAATCGTAGAATTCCCCTCAAAAGAGTCACGGGTGACACTCCGGAGTGGATGCATCTCAGAATCACTCCAAATCGCTCCAAATCTCCTGAAATACGACAAAAACAAGAAATCGTGAAAAGCATCGTAATATTGTCGAATAATCGTGAAAAACGTGATATAGGCGATCTAAATGGCATGCAAACAAGCAGAAAAAAGGTGTAAAATATGGAGTGATCAAAATCCCCCAAGCTTACCTCTTACTCGTCCTCGAGGAAGATGAGTAAAAAGCGAACCCGGTGGATAAAGATAATGGAAGCGATGGAAAAATGGAAAATGAAAAATGAAAAACAAAATAGAAAACGAAGAAGGAAGCTGCTAGATCATTTTTCTCAGGACGTGGGTTTTGCTTACTCATATAGCACGCATCGAATAGAAAACACATGTCAAAGACTTTTATCTCGTTATCATAGTATAATGGTGCATTTGAAATAGAAAACCCAAGAATATCAATATAGCATGAAAAATAGAATAGTTCTAGAATTAACATCATCTGAAGCATCTAAAGCGGTATACAAAATCGTAGATTACACACTTTTCAATTGAATGCTCTCTATAAGGAGTATAAGAGATATCACACAATAGAGTAGTAAGAATAGAAAAGTGTGGTTTTCATGAAATGAATGCTAAGCGTAGATTTCTGGATTTCGTGAAACTTTTAGCAATCTCGCCGAGTATAAAATATTACTTAGCCTAGGTTGTCATGCACCGTCTAGTAGTCACTCTCTCACACATCATTGGATCCTATCCCCCAAGCTTATCCATAAGCGTGATGGCATAAACAAAACAATATTTACATCCCCCGTTTCTTTTGAAGCTCCAAAAGTAAAACAAATAAAAATAAAAGCAAAAAGAGGGAAGAAAGATAGAAAGGGTATAAGATGGGATTGTTTTCGAACTTCTTCTCTCCTTTCTTTTCTTTTTCTCAAATCTTTTTCTTTTTCTTTTTTTTTCTTTTTTTTCATATGATATATATACACAAATGATTCCAATCAAAAGAGAAGGATATACAAGTATTTTTTTCTTTTTGGTTTTGGTGAATTTGGAGCATGGGATATAATAGCGGAGGGTACCAATAATAGAATTGCTAAGTGGAGATTCACCAATGAATCTAAAATAGAGAAATAATGTTCAAGATATTTGGAGAAAGAATTAAATGCATCTCTCGGTTCACTCTATAGGACGTGCATGATAACTTCAGCATGGTAATTTAATCTACTCAGTTTAATCTCAAAAAGCAAACTAGTCCAGATATATCAATGCTAGCAAACATTCAATCAACCTGAAGTGAAGCGTACAAATCATGCAATAAGAAGTGATATGAGAAAAGAAAGCAGTACTCCAGATATAAGCAAACAATGTGTGAATCTTGGTGTGTTTTCAACGATAGCATACATATGAATCATCAGACATCAGCTAATAATAGAATTTCATCCATTTTCATACGGAAAAAGAAGTGGGTTACTATTTCTAAATGCAAAACAGAACATAGCATATGATATCAGAAACAAAAGCTATGACATGAAAAAATCAGCATGCATATAGAGAAAAGCTAACACCACGTCATCGTTATCACAGAAAAATCATCTCTAGCAAAAGATGAAAGAAACAAAGATAAAGGAAATCGGAACTATTTACAATGCAGCACACAAAGAAAATAAGAAAAACGTGATGCATGGTAAAAAAATGAAAAAGTGATGAAAAATGGGTGCAAAAGCGGAAAAACGTGAAAAAACTAAAAATAAAGGTGATAAAAGCAAAACGTGTGAGAACTCACTCCCCCAAGCTAAAGTGCACAGTGTCCTCAATGTGCGAAGTGTGGCACACCGAGAGACGTGAAATGGGCGGGGTGGGTGAGGATGCATGCATGATACAAAAAAGGAAAAATAAACAAAAAATATGATGCGGATATGAATGATGCATGCAAAGATCAGAGTGATGCAGGTAATGTGTCACCAAAAACACTCTCCCTCTCTCCCAAAAAAGATATAAAATGATGTGATCAGAACATGGACCAAAATAGTGAGGGGAGGAGGAGGGGGCAAAAAATATCTCCAGGACCAGCAGAGAATGGGCAGCATAACGACAAAAAAGATCAATGGCATCAAGGGTGTGCCTAAGCTGGTGATGCTGCACCATCTCCGTCCTGTGGCGGAGGTGGTGGTGGAGGTGGTGGTCGAGGTGTCTGCTGGGTGGGTGGGTGTAGTGGAGGGAGTCGCACCAGGATCTGATTCAGGCAAGCCTGAATATCGGGAAGCATGGCGACACGGGACTCCACGGAACTGACCGTGGCAGAGAGAGCCCTAAAATCGCATCTGAGTCCACTCACCGCCCCCTCAAGAGCACGAAGGCTCTAAAGTAGAGTGTTAGGGGGTGGTGGAGTGGAGGGACTAACATGCCTAGGCTGTGAAGGACAGGGCTGTCGGACACGGGCAGTGTAAGTAATCGGCCCAGTAGGAAAGTGCGGGAAGGGGGATGTGCTAACTAGTGGATGCACAGCCGCAGTGTGAGGCTGGGACGCAGGCTAGGACGAGGAGGCAGCAGCAGTAGTGGTGGAAAACAAAATCGGCGACGAGGCAGGAAGAGAGGTTGGTGACACAGGTGTGAGGACAGACGTCACGACACTCTCGGATAGGACGGCTGCGGTGGAGACAGAAGGGTCGACCACTGGGGAGGAAGTGTAAGGACCAAAAGGTGACACCCCAGTGGACAGCAAGCTGGATAGGGTCTGCACAACAGCAGTGAAGGAAGGCTCGCCGCTCTCGAGGATAGTGGGTGGACGCTCGGGAAGAAGTGAGGAAATAGGCTCAACCGAGATAGGCACAGCAGTGGTGGGGGTGGTAGACGTGGTGGGCGTGGTGGAGGACTTAGCAAGGGTACTCCCGACACTGACAGAAGTGGGGACAGAAGTACCGGGAGGTGCAGACAGTGCAGGCTCGGGCTGAGGGATCACGGGGTCTACGGGTGCAGGTGGTGCATGCTCAGCTCCCTCGGTCTCTAGCACGTAGGCGACGGGGATCAGGAGATCCATCGCCGGAAGCCAGTCCACGTGTGCCGGTCCTATATGTGTCTGAGCTGGGCTCAGGAGAACCATGTAATCGGCACCAAAGGGACTGTGCAACCATACCCAGTGCCGCTGGCTGTGGGGACGAAGCATCTTCATCCGGGCCATAACATCTATCGAGAGTGAAGTGGGGCCCGGGGCTCGTCGAAGGTCGGCAGGTAGGTCCACGCTGGTCATCAGGGCTAGCAGAGTAATCAGACCGCCGCAACAAATAGGTGAGCGAGCACCCACCGAAATGATGATGCGGTCTAAAAACCAGCTAGCAATATCAATCTCAACGGCGGGGACCAGGTCGTCGCTACCCCTATCCAGAACTCTGGGGCGAGTCATCGCGTAGAGCATGTAGAGCTCAGGCGTAGACATCGTTCCAGGCTCGTACCTCGCCAAGAAAGTGGTCGCCATGAGGCGCTGGGCAATGCGGAGGCAGGGGTGCAGGATGGCTGAGGCCTTGGC
>JAULAV010003021.1:0-25653 GCA_030789695.1 Scilla litardierei | reverse complement strand
TTTATCACTAGTTTTTATCGATTCATCTTCCGACGTCTTCACGCATTGACCGGGTGAAGCATTGTGTGATATTAAAAGACATGATATTTCAGCGATTATAAACTCATAATGAAGTCCTAACCATAGAATATTCATCTCATTGATAACCAAACTTTCACAACACCGTACTACTTTTTAGGAGTTACTATTTTGATACCGATCGTTAAATCAGTTTTCACCTTCAAAAAGATGGTTGCTTTCTCATCTATATATATTTTTTGATAGTTGAATTTGTGTTATTGCAGATCGACTTGTCCCGTGGATTCGATTTTGGTCTTTCCAGGCACTACTTGTACGATCTCCTATGCTTGGGAGTATTAGCGCACACTATTTTGAGTCAGGCAGCGTGCGCGCCACACACACTGGCACAATAATATTATGCATTCATGATAGTTACTAAAAATACATGCTGGCAAAATCAGTTATAATGTAAAGAGAAATTGTTTCTATTACATTTATTGTGCTAAATAAATAAAAGAGGGCATCAATCTAGGAGGTCGTCATTCGTAAAGTCCTCGGCGGTGAACCGAGTTGGAGCATGGACTTGATTCTCCACCAGATTTGTCTTAGCAATAGACTCCAAGCTTGTTTGATGTAAATCTTGAAGGTGGCATGGAGTTCGACATATCCTTGACCATTTCCCATTCATGTCACATCTGTGACATTTATCCTCCCAGTCTTTCTTGGGAGCAGATGTCTGTTCAGTATTGTTCCTCCTGCACGTATATTTGTTCTCCCCCTCATTATTATTTTGTTGTGCGTGACCTCTGGCCTGCTTCTTCATTGATTTACACTTCGAGGGTTTAGCTTTGTGTTTGTTCTTCTTCTTCTTGGAAGAAACTGTGTGTGTCTCTGGGGCAGGACCAATGTAAGTAGGGCGCAGGTTATGGGTTACCAGCAATAGTTCTATATTCTGTTCTGTCATCAGAAGACACGGGAGGAGCTTGAATATTTTGTGAATTTTCTTCACAATACTGCTGCATGAGGATGACATCCTTCTCATGGAAGGATGTGTAAGTTTTCTCCAGTATGTGTGTCTTCGTGACTTCTTCACCACACAACTTCAGGCGTGAGGTGATACTAAACAGCATCGAGTTATACTCGGCTATGGACTTGAAGTCCTGAAGTAGAAGATTCTCCCATTCATAGCGTGCTCGAGGAAGGATACCATCTTTTTGATGGCTCCTCGAGTGCAGTCTATTACTCACATGAGTATTCCACTGTCAAATATTCGGCCTTCAGGATCCGATCAAGGCGGCGTCTGATATAGATAATGGCTTTCGCCTTATCTATATCACTTACTTTATCATTTGCAGTGATAGCAAGACTCAAGCCCTGTGAGCGTAAGTGGAACTTTATGTCCAGTTGCCAACTCAGGTAGTTTTTGCCAGTAGCATCCATGACGTCGAAATCAGCACTCGCTATCTTGGCCATTTTATCTAAGCATGTAAATTCGCAAGAATTAAATATTCTATGATAAATAGTTATGCAAACCAGACATATTAATCTTTGTTGTGTGGATTGGCTAGTACCATTAACAAAATACAGTCCACAGTCCATATACAGGCCCAAAAAGAATAAAGAGAAAAGTACAACTTGGGAACCCTATGGGCCACATCTTCTAGCAAGTTGGTCTCTGTCTTTATGGGATGTGCCACTGGCCTTGGTTATTTACAAAGTAATCCTCACTACATTTTCGTTTAAAAAAGAAAATGCGAGCAAAAATAAAATGGTGACAAACTAGCCGATACAAACCCACAACGAAGCGAATAATATTCATCACAAATATTAAATATGCAACAAGCATATAAGGTTTACATCTCAGGCATTCAGATATGCTCCAGACATTAATAATTTGCATCTCAGGCATTCAGATATGCTTTACGCATTAATAATTTGCATCATAGAAATTAAGCATGTTGCAGGCAATTAAATTTGTGTTATAGGCATAGAATAGACTATAAATAAAGGTGAAAATAAATTAAGAATTTATTATATGTCCCGAAAAATCTCTGTATAGAATTTAATAGCCATGTCATACAAATCTGTCCCAAAAACCATAATTAGGGTTTGTGTTGGTTTTTGCGTGGTTTTGCGTGCTGTAAGGGCCGTGAAAAGTATGCGAGGACGCGGTGGCGGCCTGCGAGGCCGGAAAAACATCGTTCTAGGGTTGCGGCCTTCGGGGCCGAGATTTCACACAAACGAGGCCGCCGCGAAGGGGCATCCGGGGGGTGCAGCCGACACCCCCGAAATCCAGCAGGGGGTGCTATCGGTACCCCGTAATATCAGCTGGGGGGCATGCTACCCCCTGAAACGAAAACAACGAGGAGGGGGGCTTTCACCCTCCCGAACCCGAAACAACGTAGGCCGGGGGGTGCTGCCGCCCCCATATCGGAGATAGCAGGGTGGCTACCGCCCCCCCTCCCCTGAATCGTAACAGCGTCGGGGGTCTAAACCATTGGGGGGAGTTAGTGTCGCCTTCGGGGCGTGCATGAGATCCCCCTCAAAAGAAGTGTATGCCTAAGATCACTTCAAAAATCTTCCCTTTTTTCTAATAAAAATGTGATTTTTATTTTAAAAACCCAGTTTTTATCATTGAAATCGTTTTTATCATAAAAATTAGATTTTTATTGTTTAAAAACATCGATTTTGGTCCCTAAAGAATCAGACCTAACGTATTCTCGAATAAAAATAGCTTTAGATCAAGTTTTTGATTTATTACATTTAGATTTGTCCTCCAGATCTAGCGACGGTTGAGATGCCTATGGTGGATCTGACGAATCGCTCTCCGTCTGCCAAAGTTCGCCGCAAAAATTCTAGTTGATCGGAGCGTGCTGATAACGTGTTGTGAAGGTGATGGCTATTGAACCTATAGCCCTATATTTATGGTAGAAAGGTTACAATTGGATGGATACCCTAGCCCGACATGTGCCTACAAAAGCCCATTCATAACAATGCCTAATTAATCTTTCTTTTTGTTATGAATAGGACCCATTTAGCCTATTAGGTATCCACCCACATGAGTAACCATTATGAATACTATATAAAGGAGGCTATGGGTTTCCTAGCCTCAATCTTCTCCAAACCTGTTTCTCGTTCATAACACGTTATCAGCACGATAACGCTCATTGGAAAAGGCGGACGCTCTTGGAAGGAGATCCATCAACCGCTCAGTTTTAAGAAGATCGTAATCTTCTCAACGGGGAGCGAAAAGGGCATCCTTCACCAACCGTCATCTAGATTCCATTGTCGAATCTAGAGGTAAATCTCAAAACTTTTTAGATCTAAACTTGCGTTTCCCGTAGATCTACATGTTTTAGGATCAAAAAGTTTAAAAACTCGGTAAAAATCACATTTTTATTTAGATCCGCATGTCTAAAAACAATAAAAATCAGTTTTTAGAGATCTAAATGCTTGAAAAATCAGTTTTTTACCCCCAACCTTGATCCATACCCCGCACGCCCGAAGGGCAAAACGGCGGCGCTCCACAAGCGCCGCCGGCGGTATGAGCCGCGGCCATCGGCCGCAGCCACCTGTCGCGGCCACAGGCCGCGGCGACGGCGGCCTGTCACCGCGGCCTCAGGCCGCGGCGCGCCGCGCGGGCCCCCCTAGAGTTTTTCGGAAACCCTAGTTCTTAACGGGCCAATTTTTTAGGGGAGGCTCAATTAACCATAATGGGTTGTTTTCATGGCCCAAAAAGCCTGACAATTAACCCATTTACCCTTAATTTTTCCTTTTTTATTTTTGGCCCCAAAAGCCCAAAATAATTAAAGAAATTTTAAACCTTATAAAAAGGGTTAAAGCGGAAAATAAAACATTAAAAATATGGATCAAAGGTAAAAAGATTTTCAAAATAATTTTTAGCACGTCACACACTATTTAGATTATTTATTAATCTTTACATGTTCTGTGATATGATTATATACGTGGTTGTATATCATTAATATATTATCTGCGTGGATGTGCTATTAGGCAATGATTTTATTAATCTTGTCTTTTTCTAATTAATTATCTGCGTAAATCATCACCGCATTTCGTTTGGATTATTCGATTAGTATTAAACGAAAAGTTTTCTCTCCATTTTTAATGCTAGTGATGTTGCATACATTTCATTGCCCGTTGCATGATTTAACATTTAATATTATTACATGTCTGTGATAATTAAATGAATGTGTAGAAAATTATATGCATGCCGCATATTTAATGATTTCTGTGATGTACATTTTATTTAGCATGCTAAAATCACTTTGATATAGTTTAATGCCTACAGCTAGACTATATATCTGCGATGAGATTATTTAAATGCCTGCAGCATATAAATAGCATGTGTATACATCATACTTGTTTCAATTCAGGTTAATTGAGCATAATTTTTAGTTTACAAGCTTTATATTATATGTATGATGGGCTCATGATATGACAATATTTATGACAACAAGACAATCATGATTTCAAAAAGTTTAACATCATATCCACTTTGACAAAATGAACCTGAAGTTCAAAATCAAATCAAACGTCAACACCCTTTCACCCTAATAAAATAAATATTAACAAATACGATGGACTATGCGAAAACTATTTATGCGATCTTTTAAAGATACGCATTTTGCGGTATATAGACCTCTCACACTTATTGTTTATATAATCGAATATTGACATCAGCAGTTGTCATAACACCGCTAAACTCTTTTAGAGTCATCTCACTTTACAATGTATGATTCTTGAATCTGCCCCTTACTTTTAAGTGTACGCCCGAAGTCGTGACTTAATAGATAAGTGAGAAATTATAAATTTCGTAGCCACGTATTTGTTTTCCCCTCTGAGCATGATAAACTATCCACATAAAATTTGAACGACTCAAGAAAATGGCCTGAAGCTATACTCGAGCATTCAAATAGACTTTTAAAAGTTTCTAATTAATTAGAAAAGTGGAAGTATAAAATAATTTGCTCAAATCCCTGCTTATGTCTCCTTAGCAAGACTAATTTTCATTGTCCTTTATAAATAAGGAATATTGAAATTAGGGGAAGTTCAGGATCAAACATGACATGTAATAAAAATAAGAAAAACTTAAAACAAGAGAAGTCTTGAATTAAATGAGAAAGGGAAGATATGATATACCTCGACATGGAGTAAGCAATGGCAAACCAATATCAGACCAGAAGTTCTGATAAGAGCCATAATGTTTTTGCAAACATGAATGTGCATTAACTTATGCCATATAAAAATACATACATATCTAGTCTAAACGACGAAAGTCAAATTGACCTTATGTATATTTAGCTACTCCCTGAGGACAAATAAACTTTGAAATCAAATTTAATCTGTTGTCATAACATAAGTCTTAATGAGCATGATTATAGTTGTATGTTTTCAAGAGCACACATCACACTATGTCACTTATTGACTTAACAAAATCATCAGTATTATTCTCTTGTAGTTTTAATACATTTTATTTTACTGCGAATGATTTGCTATCTTGAATACCCCTAAAAATAAAATGAGGATGACATTTACTCTCTGAAACTTATACAGTTTCAAAGGATATTCGTCAAAACGAAATCCCTAATGACTCAAGAAATAAATGAAGCCTGAAGCTTTGTCCCATAATGATCCGCACAATAGTCAACGTGAAGATGTAATCCTTCACAGTTTGAACACAGTTCAACTATTACCGGACAAAATTAACTTGAGCATTTTAATGGACTTTTCAAAAGTCACACATAAATTCAAAAAGAGGAATTAATTTGGAACACCAGAAGTATCCAGAATCGACCAATTTTGGATCGATATCACCCTGGATTGATGATGCAAGACATCATCAACCAGACGAACCTGAAGATTCTTCAAAAAGGGTGAAACTTTCATTGTCATATTCAAACGGGAAAAATGATAATGAGATCATCTCCATTCACATGGACATTGACTCTCCCTACTTCCTCAAATGAATTTAAGATGATATACTATCATCATTAAAGATAATGAAGACCTTTAGGTCTCTTGAGAGTATTTAAGGGATATAAATAGGCTTCGTCCACTCCCTTAATAGGACTGATGATGTACCTTTGGTGTACTCATCAATATATCCTCTAAAAATGGTCATTATCCAACCACAATTTTTTAAAATAGTGGTAACTTTGGATAAAAATGGGAAATCATAAATAATTAGCAACAGTGGTTGCGTACACTCAGCTAAACACACCATTAGAACCTTTTTATATGAGTCTGATCAACTCCATATAAACATTTTCTAAGAATGGGTTTAGAGCACATTTAAAAGATGGTACGTATGCAACGCTGTGTATGTGTTCCTGAAGCAACACTACATAAACTGTCATGATGCCACAAAGAGAACACATTCATCAGGACTAACCAACTTTGATGAATAGATTCCAAAATCGTTAAGTGTTCGTGAACAAGCCCGTTAAGTGATGTTCATGAACAAGCTCGTTAAGTGTTCGTGAATGAAGATGTACCAAAAATAGTAAATTTAGACAAATACTATATTTTTTACTATGCTTGGAATGGATGCGTGTAATGGGATCTATGGAGCTATTATGCTGGATTTATTTGTTTTTGTCATGCAAATATTGAATCCTTTTATTTAATTGATTTAGTCATTGGCAATTATGTTTAAATATTATTATTCCTAATTAAAAAATGGACTTTCGTTTTTTTGATTGAAAATCTGTTCATGAACAAAATTGATTGTGTGTTCACGAACATGTTCCTAAACATGTTCACGAACAAGCTCGATAAGTCCTGTTAATGAACAGAACGTTCGATTAACTACTCGTGAACAAGCTCGATAAATGTTCGTTTACATTCATTTACGTTCGTTCGGTAAGCTTAACGAACAAGCTTGAACATGTTTTTAGAGCTCGGTTAGTAAACGAACAGAGCTTGAACATGGATTTTGTTCATGAACAAAACCAAGCTCCCTGTTCAAGCTCGTTCAAGCTCGTTCGTCAACAGCCCTACACAAAGAGAACACATTCATCAGGACTAACCAACTTTGATGAATAGATTCCAAAATCTCGTATGAGTAAGGCATTTATACACGTCTTATAGATTGTGTGTTGATGGTAAAAAGGATCCTGAAGATCCTTCAATTCCCTATTTGGTTCAAATCATCTATGAGCCTGAAGCTCAAATTGACCATTTAAAAAGTAAATACATATGATCTGATTATAATCAGACTGACAATTTAAATATTGTCAAAATTTTCACATCCCTGCTACTAAAAATCCAGCTAGGATTGACATACCAAATATAATGGATGCAATCAACCAGTAGCAGAAGTGGATGTCCTTAAGAGATGAGAGGACATACCACTAGGCTCCAAAGAGAGAAATCTACTCCTGTGGACCGAAAAAGCAATACCACCACAGGAAAGTGAGCTCAAATCCAGAACCTTATTGCAACTTGGTTGCTAAGGACCCAATCTGGATCTGTCCATATTCTTTACCCGTCCCAGAACCTTCACTTCTTTAACGTGTCGTGAAGGAGACACATCTGGGAGAAATCAAATGTTTATAGTACGTACATGGTGAGTTTTTAGACAAGAAAGAACACATTTTGTCGACAAATTCTCTCATATTTCACTTTGCCAGTTAAATATAAAATATCGATTCCACAACTCTGCTTTGCCTGAAGCAAAG
Organism: Scilla litardierei; assembly: GCA_030789695.1. NCBI lineage: Eukaryota > Viridiplantae > Streptophyta > Magnoliopsida > Asparagales > Asparagaceae > Scilla > Scilla litardierei. The sequence goes on along the minus strand of JAULAV010003021.1, from coordinate 17,953 downwards.
ATAGAGATTTAGCCAAATTATAATAATGTGGAATGAGGCAATAATAAGGTGAGCTGGACTCACTTATGAAATATGAGGTGTATGGACCTGAAGTCCTAATATCAAAAATGATATCAAATCCTGTGGGATAATTGAGTATTGAAGGAGAATTAAAATAAAATCGTTAGCTATAAGCATTTTAATTTGCTATAGCTTTAGAGGTATAAATCGCTCAAACCAGGAAGTAATCAAGTAAGATGAGCTGAACTCACTTCCAAAATGAATCTGATGCATCGACTAGTTTATGTCAAGGCATAACCCAACGAATGGCAAAAAGAGTGAATTTTTGGTTGATGTTGCTATTGGATGTGACAACATTACCGATATAAAATTTCTTCAACTGCATGTACAAATTTTTCCTTTACTTTCCTTTCTTTTTGAGACATATATTAAAGGAAAGACAACCTAGACGGAGATCCTTAAAGGACTCATACTAAAAGGTTGTTGTTTGCACTTCTTAAAAACAGTATTGTTCTTAAGAGAGCAAATTAAAAGAATTGAGATTATTTTAATAACTCAAAATATTATCGGATCTCCTGAAGAGAAAATACCGAAATATCTGTTAAAGCCTATCTATCAGATATGATATGATATTAAAGTCCTAGCTAGGCATAAATTCTTGGCTTACAGAATACAATCATCTTGAAGATGAACTATCATCCTGAAGATGACATTAAGCATCCTGAAGATGAACTATCATCCTGAAGATGAACAATCATCCTGAAGATGAACTATTATCCTGGAAATGAACTATCATCCTTAAGATGACATTAAGATGAAAACTTCATACAATGACGATTGATGAAGAAACATTAAAATCATTCTACACCAAATACACCTATTTGGTTGTATGGATATACATTAAAAGACACCTTTCCGTTAGCTGGAAGAGGGGAAGAATATACAAGGTCCAGAAGTACCTTAAGTGTCTTTGGAACACTCTTTTACCTGGTCAACTGCATGCGTCTCTTTTGAGTGTTAGCAGTATAACTATTAGCCAGGTACAATGCAGCGCCTGCAGCGCACCACTGGACCTGAGATATGTAGCTTCTGCGCTATCTCCAAGGGTCGAGGAAAAATCCTACATGTTAAATGTATTTGCATATGCAGGTTACAGATCATCGCGATGAATAGTATAAAAGGGACGTCCACCTCCTGAAGATCTACACAGAATCCTCCCAAGTCTACATCCTTCTACCATCCCGAGAAGCTCATCACCCAAGGAGCAGTTCAAGAACATATAAAGCAAGGTCCTGAAGTACCTTTGCAGACAATGACGATTGAAACGTGGAGCTGTCTACCAAGTTCGCAGCGCTCCTTTAGTTTCAGCTACTGCATTATATAAGTGAAACTTGTATAGATTAGTGATGTCTGTACTTTACTTTTGCTTTCGGAATGTTGTAGATGAGATGGATGTATAGACACATATGAGATTAATGTATAGATATATAGGATATCTGCAAGCCTGAAGCTTGATCAGATAAGGGGAGTCAACTGTAGAGTTGTACTCTTTTTCCTTGGCTAGTGGTTTTTCACACAGGGTTTTCCATAGTCAAGGTTTTTAATGAGGCAACCACATTGACTCTGGATCCAGAAGTATCCACCCCTCGACACATCCCCAAATCAGGGGAAGTTATGGAGTGCTGTACTCTTTTCCCTTCGCTATCGGTTTTTTCCCACATGGTTTTTCATAGCTAAGGGGTTTTAACGAGGCAGTTACCCTTAACTTGGATCTAGAAGTATCCACCCTTTAAGATATTCATTAGTACTAATGAATCATTCAGTATTTATAAGTCGAGTATACCACGTTGGTTAGATAAGGAGAAGTGTTATGAATAGGACCCATTGGGCCTATTGGGTATCCACCCACATGAGTAACCATTATGAATACTATATAAAGGAGGCTAGGGGTTTCCTAGCCTCAATTTTCTCCAAACCTATTTTTCGTTCACAACACTTTTTATAATTTTGAAGGAAATTGGGCTTTTTTATAGACAATATATATTTATGGGACGAACGAGAACTTAAGAATATATTTTCACGACCGAAACTCAGTAGCGGGCCCCAAATCAAACAGCCATCTCCCCTGCTCACTGACCCAACCCATCGTCGCGCCGTGCTCAACAGAGGAAGGAGCATCTCATCGTTAATGGCGGCCGTGGCGACCCGATCGGCGGCCGACGCAGTCATCGGCCTGTTTAGGCGATCCTTCAGTGTAATCAGGACCCTAAGCTCCGCCGCTGCTCCGTCTTCAACCTCCGCTGGTGCTGCTGACGTGGCGGAGGCGGGGAAGCCGACGCGGAGGAAGAAGAAGAACCTGTTCGAGGTCGTTCAGTTCTTGCCGAACTGGGGGATTGGCTACAAGATGGCGAAGAGCCACTGGAGGGATGTATCATATGAGATCACCAAGATCAATCTCTACAAGGTTTCTTCTTTGTTACACTTGATTCCGTTTCCTTTTTCGATTCGATAAAAATCTGATTTCTTATGAATTTTTAACTATATAGGATGGACGACACGGCAAGGCATGGGGAATTCGGCACAAAGCCGGTGAGTTTTTTAGTTTTATTTGCCCTAATTCCTTGCCACCACCGTACACACACACACACACACACACACACACACACACACACACACAAACCTTGAATTTTTTTTGGCGAATTATTCTTGCTTGGTGGATGATTGGGGGTCTGTATGTGGACGTCCTGGCCCTTGACTCCGCCCATGGCTCGCCATTGGGTGACGGTTGGAGCTCAGAGCCTTGGCCATGGTAGCATCATTGAAAGTTGGTTCGATTTGAGGTGCTAAAGAAGTTGGAGATGTGAAGGCAAGTAATCGTGAATGACTAGTTTGCTCATGCCTTGGGTTTCGTGTGTTTGACTCTGCACAGCCAGATACTGGAATGAGGGCCGAGCCAGATACATGAATCAGGGCTCAGCTAACTCCTGCCAACCTAAGTCCTCAGTTTGGAGGATCGGCAGCCCAGAAGCTCGGCAACTTGACCATCCAGTTATTCGATAGTTTGGACGACAACTCGACCACTCGGCTTTCGATAGCTCAGAAGCTCGGCAGTTTGGGAATTTGGTACCTTGGCAACTTGGGTTTCAGTAGGAAGCCCGGCAGATCGGAGGCGCCGACTATAGAATTTAGAGTCTTATTCGAGTTAGAGTTGATCTTCCGATGGAGTTCTATTTGAGATCAGATTGTTCTCTAAATAGAATTCTATTTGAGATCAAATTGTTTTCTAAATAGAATTCTATTAGAACCAGAGTTCCTCTCCCAGTCGAATTCATCTTGTGCCCTTACCTTAGGGGTTATAAAAGGGACTCTTGGGAGAGGGGTTGGAGATAGGTCAATTTTAAAGGAGAGAGCTTTGAGCCGTCATTATTGAGAGCCAATTTCGAGTGATTTTATTGAGAGCTTTTAGGGAGATTTTGGGTGCTTCTTCGTTGCGCAGATAGAAGAGTTGTGTTTTGTTCTTCCATTGAAGTAAAAGCTATCAAGTATTTCCTTGGCTGCTCAACGGTCTAAAAATACAATCTTTATTGTGCTCTGTTGTAATTAATGCTTGTCTTCTTGTCGCTGATCATCCGACGATCTCAGTTTTCACTTGGTTGCACACAACAAATTGGTATCAGAGCCAATAGTTCGGAGATCTATGTAGGTAGCGAAGACGAGTAGCGGTGTCGATGACAACTCTTCGAAGATGACCTCCGGGTAACAGCCTCCAGCAGCTCGGACGATCGTGTCGAACCCAAATTTTGAGATAGAGAAGTTTGATGGAAATATCAACTTTGGGATGTGGAGATGCAATGTTTTAGATGTATTGAACCAGCTTCGTCAATAGATACATTGGATGCGAAGCTGATGACCATGTTGGATACGGAGTGGAAGACTCTGAACTGAAACACATGTGGTACGATTTGACGGTACTTGACAAAAGAGAAGAAGTATTCTTTCTTGGAGGAGACCAACGCTAAGGTGTTCTGGGAAGAGCTCGGAAACAAATACATGAAGAAGAACATCCAAAATCGTTTGCACTTAAAGAAGTTATTTGGTCTGAAGCACGAAGATGGAATCTCTATTGAAGAACACCTCGATTATTATGACAAACTTTTAACCGACCTATGGAATATTGATATCAAGGTCGACGATGAAGATAAGATGATTCTTCTCAACTCTCTACCTAAAGAGTACGAATGCATTGTTTCTGTACTGACCTATGACTAGAATTCAATCACTTTTGAAGAGGTTTCCAATGCTTTTACACGTGTTGAATTTCGAAAGAATAACGAGCTCGATACAAGAAGCCGAAGTGACAGCTTTTACAGTGGTACGAGGTCAAAGCAATGAGAGGGGTACATGTCGGAAATGGTACTTTCGATCTAAGTCCAGGGACAAGAGTAGAGGACATCCTCGCTAGGACTTAGCGAAGGACCAATGTGCCTTCTGTCGAGAGAAAGGACATTGTGTTAGAGACTGTCCAAAGGCGAAGAAGAAACATGACGCTACAACCAACGTCGTCAAGGGCCTTGAGGTCGACGAGTGTGTATTGGTCGGTGCTTCGGAGGCCGTGACGTCAGAAAGTTGGGTGCTTAATTCTGGATGCTCTTTTCATATGTCGCCACATCGAGAGTACTTTACGACCTTTCATGAAGGAGGTCGGAGTACGGCCCTGCTTGGAGATGATCGAGTTTACACGACTGCAGGTACTGGCAAAGTTTGGATCAAGTCGGGCGATGGAGTCACTCGGAACATACGAGGTATGTTATGTTTCCGGCCTAAAGCGTAACTTCATATCATTTGGGTCACTCAAAGCCAAGGGATGTAAAGTGACTATGAAGAACAGAGCTTTGAGGGTGACTCGAAGAGATATGATATTGATGAAGGGGAAGCGTAAAGGCAACCGACCGTCATCCATAATACGAAGGGAGTACTTGACTACATCCACACCGATGTGTGGGGACCGACGAGAATGATCTTATTGGGAGGTAAGAGCTATTTTGTCTTTCATTGATGATTTCTTACGCATGGTTTGGGTATATTCTCTGAGGTCTAAAGACGAGGCCTTGAGTAAATTCGTAGAATGGAAGACACTGGTTGAGAAACAGACCAGAAAGAAAGTCAAGAGACTCCGAAATAACAACGGTGGAGAGTATATGTTGGACCCATTCTAGGAGTACTACAGATATGATGGGATTCAGAGATACTTCACTGTTTGTGATACGTCACAGCAGAACAGAGTAGCCGAGAGGATGAATCAGACTTTGTTGGAGAAAGTTTGATGCATGTTATCTACATCCGACCTATCGAAAGAGTTCTAGGCCGAGGCCCTGGCTTACGCAACTTATCTAATTAATCGACTACCTTCTGATGTATTGGATGGACGACATCCTCTGGAGGTTTGGTTGGCGGGTTAGTTTCTGACTATGATTCTCTGCATATATGGGGATGTCTGACCTACTACATCATGAAGGAGGACAAGCTCGACGCTAGAGCCAAGAAAGCCATCTTCTTGGGCTTTAGCGATGGTGTGGTGTTCCAGATAAAGAAAGATGATCTTGAACAGAGATGTGACATTTGATGAGTCAGCGTCACTGAAGGGACATGGATCAACGGTGGAGCCTAAAGAGACACAAGTAGAGCAAGTTCATATTGAAGTGTCAAAGGTTCCTGATAAATCCATTGTTGACTCTAGCCGAAGTTCACCAGAGACTGCAGTTGAAACACTGCAGACAGAATGTGAAGATGATGGTTCAGGTCCAGATGGTGGAGATACCTCTTTCCCACAAATAGCTCGGCAGATTGTTTCCATTGCGATTTTGAGACAAAGGCATGAGATACGGTGACCTGCGAGTTATACAGAGATGCTCTCATATGCTTTTCATGCAGTTAGCATCGACATACCCACTTCGTACATGGATGTAGAACATTCCGATGACCCATAGAGGTGGAGGAAAGTAATGAATGAGGAGATAGAATCATTATGGAAGAACGATGCTTGTGAATTGGTGGAGCTTCCTAGAGGAAAGAAAGCGATAATGTGTAAGTGGGTCTACACCATGAAGTACGGGGCTGAAGATGGAGAAGTTCGCTATAAGGTTAGACTTGTTACGAAGGGCTATGCTCAAAGACAAGGTATTGACTACAACGATGTCTTCTCTCCAGTAGTCAAGCATTGCTCTATTCGGATCCTGTTGACATTGGTTGCACAGTTCGACCTTGAGCCGGAACAACTAGATGTCAAAACTGATTTCTTATATAGTGAGCTAGAAGAAGAGATCTATATGATTCAACCCGATAGTCATGAAAGAGGCGATGGACTTGCATGTAGGTTGACGAAGTCTCTCTATGAGTTGAAGCAATCCCATAGACAATGATATAAACGTTTTGAGCGTTTCATGACGGAGGATCAAAGGTACTTGCGAAGTCTCTATGATGTTTGCATGTTCTTTTGGAGACTATACGATGTGTCCTTCATATATCGCACACTTTATGTTGATGACATGCTTATAACATCTTCAAATAAAATGGAAATTCAGAGATTGAAGAAAGAACTGAGTTGTGCGTTTGAGATGAATGACCTAGACAAAGCGCGAAGGATTCTTGGCATGAAGATCTACCGAGACCGAAGTAGAGGTATGGTACATCTTTCACAAAGTTGCTAGTTGAAGACCATTATTCAAAGGGTTGGTTGTGAAATGATGAAGTCCGTAGCTACTCCGCTTGCATCTCACTTCAAACTTTATGCTAAGCATTGTCCGATGAACGAGAATGAGAAGTTCATGGAGAGTATACCGTATGCTAATGCGGTTGATGCATTGATGTATGCTATGGTATATACCCAATCCGACCTACTACATGCTGTAAGTATGTTGAGCCGACACATGCACAATTCGGGAAAAGTATATTGACAAGAAGTACATGGATACTACGATATATCAATGGAATTATTGATGTGGGATTAACATATATCCGAGTTGATGACGGTTCGGAAGCTATAGGCTATGTCGATTCGGACTTTCCAGGTGACCTGGATGGAAGGAGATCTATGATGGGCTATGTCTTCACCCGGTCAGGAGCTCCGATCTGTTGGCAGAGTATACTTCAGTCTACAGTGGCTCTGTCTACTACGGAGGCAGAGCATATGACATTGAATGAAGTAGTGATAGAAATGATATGGCTTATGAGCTTGATGGACGACCTAGGGTGTACCAAGAGAGGTATGATTTTGATGCGGCTAGTAATTGGAGGGATGTGGTATTTGAGTAAAATAACAAATAGGGGTGTTTTTCTATTTAATGGGGTTGAGCCGGCCCGAATTGTTATGCGAAAATTGTGAGAGTTATTTTATTTATTCCCTTAGATTAATTGTATTAGGATTTGGCTTTTCCCCCTGGGTTAATAATTGTCTTCTAGTCATTAGTTAGCGAGTAGATGAGTTGTAGTAGGATTTCTTTTTAATTCCAGATCTGAGTTCCAATAAAAATCCCTCCTTTATCATTCAAACCCTAGCAAAACGTATCAATCGGTATCAGAGCACTAGATCCAGAGCGAGCACCCGCGCTATGGAACGGATCAGAGAGGAAATAAGGGAGAATCAGGTGAAAACTGAAACAAAATTGGCGGTGATAGCAGAGGCAATAGCAACGTTATCCATGAAACTCAACTTAAAGATGGATCCAAGCAAAAAGGAGCCGCTTTTGACAACAAATAAAGATCCGAGGCTAGATCTGAAGATTCTAAGTCCAGATCTACCAGATTTGGAGCTTTCAGGCGTAGATCCACCAGATCCGAAGCCAGATCTGGAGCTTTCAGGCGTAGATCCACCAGATCCGGAGCCAGATCTGAAGTTATCAATACAGATCTGGAAATTTCAGATCCAGATCCGATAGAGACGGAGGAAGTGGTGCAGATCTGAAGCCGGAGGCTGTCGACGATCCAGATTTGAAATTATCAGATCCAGATCTGAAAATTTCAGACCCAGATCTGAAATTTTCAGATTCAGATCCGAAAGAGACGGACGAAAATGGTGCAGATCTGAAGCCTGCAGCTGTCGGCGATCCAGATCTGAAATTTTCAGATCCAGATCTGAAATTTTCAGATTTAGATCCGAAAGAGACGGAGGAAAATGGTGCAGATCTGAAGCCTGCGGCTGTCGACGATCCAGATCTGAAATTTTCAGATACAGAAAATGTGATTTTTAGCGAGGAAGATCCAGAAAATGAAGAAGACGGAGGCTTCGACCCGTACAACCAACAGAACGGAGCGGATTCACAAGGGTGGGACCCTCCAGAGTATTTGTGGGGGCACGACGACGCTTTTTGGATCCCGCCTTGACTCGACGATATTTTTCCGGACTTCGTTGAAAGTGGTGGGGACCACTCACATCCGTTTAACCCGGGAGGAGGATTGCAATCGACCTGGTAGAATGGATGATGGCCCATGGACATCATGCACCACATCGAGGACAAGGTGGATTTTCAGGGGCGGAGTAGTGATGCGGCTAGTAATTGGAGGGAGGGGGTATTTGAGTAAAATAACAAATAGGGGTGTTTTTCTATTTAAGGGGGTTGAGCCAGCCCTAATTGTTATGCGAAAATTGTGAGAGTTATTTCTTTTATTTCTTTAGATCAATTGTATTAGGATTTCTATTATGCTCTTAGATTAAATCTTTAGTTAATTGTCATTCTATTTCGTAGTCGTAAATTAGTGAGTAGTCTCTTTTATTCCTTTTTATCATTCCAATCTTAGCGAAACACATCAATTGGGGTGTTTTTCTATTTAAGGGGTTGAGCCGGCCCTAATTGTTATGCGAAAATTGTGAGAGTTATTTTATTTATTCTCTTAGATTAATTGTATTAGGATTTGGCTCTTCCCCCTAGGTTAATAATTGTCTTCTAGTCATTAGTTAGCGAGTAGATGAGTTGTAGTAGGATTTCTTTTTAATTCCAGATCTGAGTTCCAATAAAAATCCCTCTTTTATCATCCAAACCCTAGCAAAACGTATCAGATTTGCACTGTGATAGTCACAGTGCAGTGCAATTTGCTCGGAATCAAGTCTTTCATGCTCGCACCGAGCATTTTTATGGTGAGATACCACTTTGCCCGTGACTATATGGGAGAAGAAGAAGACATCAATTTGCTGAAGATCGAAACAGAAGATAACCCAGCAGACATTCTAACGAAGGTTGTACTGGAGTGAAGTTCAAGTATTGTTTGGATTTGCTCAACATTGTTTCGAGGTGATTCGAGGAAGCCCCAGTGGGGGCATTTGAGGCTCAGAGGAGCCAGGTGAGCTCTTTGGAGCAAGGTGTGATTCTCGCCTAGGTGAAGTATTGCGGGTTAATTGTGTGAAATAAGCTCAAATTTTGCTTAGGTGGAGATTTTTGAAAGTTGGCTCGATTTGAGATGCTAAAGGAGTTGGAGATGTGAAGGCAAGTAATCGTGCATGGCTAGTTTGCCTATACTTTGGATTTCGCGTGTCTGACTCTGCACAGCAAGATACAGAAATCAAGACCGAGCTAACTTCTACAGACCTAAGTCCTCAATTCGGAGGATCATCGGCCCAGAAGCTCAGCAACTCGTCAGTCCAGTTGATAGCTTGGACGATGACTCGATAGCTCTGCTTTCGAAGCTCAGAAGCTCGGCAGTTTGGAAACTCGGCAGCTCGGGTTTTAGCAGGACGCTCGGCAGATCGGAGGCGTGACTGTAGGATGCAGAGTCCTATTTGAGTTAAAGTTGCTCTTTCAATAGAATTATATTTGAGATCGGATTGTTCTTTAAATAGAATTCTATATTAGAACTAGGGTTCATCTCCTAGTAAAATTAGTCTTTAGTCTTTTGCCCATGCTTTAGGGGCTATAAAAGGGATGCTTGGGAGAGTGGTTAGAGAGAGGTCAATTTGAAAGGGGAGAGCTTTGAGCCGCCATTGTTGAGAGCCAATTTCGAGAGATTTTATTGAGAGATTTTAAGGAGATCTTGAGTGCTTCTTCTTCGTTGCGAATATAAAAGAGTTGTATTTTGTTCTTCCATTAAAATAAAAGCTATTGAGTGTTTCCTTGGCCGGTCGACGGCCTAAAGATACAAACTTTATTGTGCTCTGTTGTGATTGTTGCTTGTCTTCTTGCCGCGCCTGATCGTTCGACGATCTTAGTTTCCGCTTGGTTGCGTACAACATCATCAACCGGTGAAACAGAGGAAAACAAGGAGGAAATGCAAAAGAAAATTGAAAGGAAAAGGAAGAACTCAAAGATTAGTTATTGCAATTAATTTCAGGATAGCGATTTCATTACAATCGAGAGCTTTTATACAATTCTTCTCAATTTCAGTTACAACAACCCAACTTTCTAGCCGTTGCAAACTCCCTCAATAAAGCCAACGGTCTTAACAGATTAACGGATGTCAGCCCATTTGATTGATCTTAACGACATCAACTGTTGATAGCTCCTGTGAACATCAGTGGCAACGGCTTCAGTTGAAGCAACAACAAACTCCACGCATCATGTCAGATGGAGGAAGGAGGACAGCTTGAGGCGCCTCGGCCTGCAACCGCTCGAGGAAGGAGATGATGAACAGTGATGTCTTGAAGCCCTACGGCTGAGATTAATTTACTTAAGCAGATCCAATTGTCATGACTTAATTCATACGAACCGTCGCCTCTTGATCTGACGGCTACCTTTAAAACCCTACGGATACTCAGATACGCGCTAGAAACAAGCCAAAGCAGAGGATCTTTGCCTCTGGGAAATGATGCGGCTACTCCACCTCCCTCAGTGGATCCTCCACCTCCCATAGTGGTGATCGTTAACAAGCTTCGATGGGTCTCGAACATTACATCCTCCTTAAATTTTACCTTGTCCTTAGGTCTCGAAATAGCAATCTTCCTTTGGTTAGATTTGGATCGATCACTTGTCTTTTTGGTTAGATGAAGTGGGAGAATTCTCTGTCGAAAGGGTTGAAGTTGGACAATGCTTTTGCTGAAGTGGTTCGGCTTGGGTACGATGGCAGCTCTTAGAGAAACAGCTTGTTCTTTGCTTGCTCCCGTGATTGCAAAGATGAGATCCAAAGCCATTTTCTGTACCATAATGTCTGAATCCATCAAGTTTCTGAAGACTAATTCCACTTCTTAGGGGTCATTAGCATAAGTGATGGTTGAAGAAGATGGCTGAGTTAACTGAAAGGATTCTCCTACAGCCGAAGTATCTGAAAATGAAGATAACCATGCATCGACAGGCAATGGTTTCAACCTAGCTGCTTTTGTCAGATGATCTTCCATTGCTTTCCACCTTCCCGTTTGTCCAACTAAGTCCTCTAAACTACTCAAGAACCAGATTGAGCTTCCACACTTATGTTTTCCAAGGTCAAAAACAATGTGCTGGCCACCTGCACACGGCTCCATTGAAGATGAACAAACCATGCATCCACATAAGTCCCTGTGATCCTTATACAATCTAGGGCTTTGGTGGAATAAAAATAGGATTTTTATGGGGTAAGATGGATTTTGTGGATGAAAGGTGGGATTTTGAGGATGAAAGAGGGGATTTGGGGGAAAAATAAAGAAAAACGGAATTTTTATCGATTTTCAGATCTGAAATAAAAATGATAACTTGCTTCAATTCGAGAAGTGAAAATAACCTATTTTTATTCCACCAAAAGCCCTAGATCGTATAAGGATCACATGGACTTATGTGGACTTGCCTCAATTCGAGAAGAGACACTCACCTATCTTTCAATTCGAGAAGAAAGCCTAAGGACTCTGGGGTGATGTCCGTGGACACCTTGGACTAGGGTTTTCACAAATAGAATCAAGCATAAAACCCCCTTCCTTGCCGGTCCTAGCTTAAATAAAAGAAAATTGGGGTTTTCGTATATAGGTCCCTAAAAAACGTATAATTTGAAAAGAGTCCCCAAATAATAGCTTTTGCCAGGAGGACCCCCAATTCACCCAACTCACGTGAAAAAAGTTCCCATGGTTAATTTAACGAGAATATTAATTCTCTTCTAACAGAAAACACAAAGTGACCATTATACCCCTCCCTCCTTTCTTCCTCCTCCAGATGTCGATCTACCTGTCGTGGCGCTAGCTCTTCGATTTTTCCGCCTTTTCTTTTCCCGCATCCCTGCCGAGGCCGTCGCCAGATTCCACCACAATCTCTATTGCTTCCGCCTCAATTATACCATGTTTGTCCTCTTGTTGGCCCTCTTGCTCCATCTAATCTTGTTGATCGTGCTCCTCACAATGCTCGTCTTCTGTTTCTTCTACTCATATCCCGGCATCGACGATCAAATTGTGGTCTTAGGGCGCCAAAACAAAGATTGGGTGATCGTTGTTTCGATCGTGGTTGTCGTACTTTTGCTGATTGCTTTTGATGGAGATGGGGGTGGTGCTTGTTGGGATACATGCGGTTTTCAGGGATACCAACGATCTGGATCTTGATGAGAACGAGGCAATCGATGGGGGTTTATTTGCGGCCGTTGTCAGGCAACCAACGACACAGCTGGTGGGGCAACTGAAGGCGAGTTCGATGTGGATTAGATCAGAAAAATCGAATTTTTGGCAGTGTTGATGATAAGATTCATAATATATCATAAGGTTTATAGCTTGATTGTTCTTGATTATCGGGTTAAGAATGGTTTATCGGGTTAAGAGTGGGTTATCGGGTTTAAACCTAACATAAACTACACCTTAACAAGATCCGAGTTAGCACTCGTTACGTTTTAAACAGATTTCGTTGAAAGTGATGCTTTTCACGTGAGTTGGGTGAATTGGGAGACCTCCTGGCAAAAGCTATTATTTGGGGGACTCTTTTCAAATTATACGTTTTTGGGGACATATATACGAAAAACCCAAGAAAATTACAGAATTGCAAAATTTATGAAAAACCCCCCTTAATTTCTGAAATTGCCAAAAATGTCCTTGCGGGCCAAAAATCCACACAACGCATCATTACTCCGCCCCCCGAAGAATCACATTGTCCTCAAGGTGGTTCGTGAAGTGTGTAAACGGCTATTCCAAGTGCATGTGCTCCCGATCCTCCTCGCTAGCCTCCAGCTCTACCACGTCCTCTCCGTTCTCATCATTCACTATTAATATCTGCAAGGTACGGTCATCACACCGGTGCCCCAAAGGGAACTTTTCGTCATATTTGAAGCATAATCCCTTAGCGCGCTCATATCTAAGCCTTTGTCATTCGTTGTATCTGCCCCTCTGGTCGAGCCTCCACACCCTTCTCCTTGCTGGCCGCTGCCCCGTTTGTGGCCGCTGCCCCCCTGTGGCCGCCTTCTGTCCCACTACATGTTCTTGCCTCCGAAATGAAGGATCTTTCCACGCCCCCGGGCTCTCCTTTCCTCTGCCAGTTTGTCCACTATCCTCGCGAGGTTCATCCGATCTAGCAAATCCGTGAGCTTCTGGATCCTTAGATCCACTCTGATGGTGGGCTTCAGTCTCTTCATACAACAACCCTCAAAGGACTCTCTTGACACCCCATGGACTCGGCCCACTAGCATCTCGAACTTCTTGATGTAGTCCTTAACTGTCCCATCCTGCCTCGAGCATACAACTTCTCATATGCGTCGTCTGCCTGCACCTCTCCAAAGCGGTCCAGTAGGCGTGTAGTGAAATCCTCCTAAGAGCGGAAGGGCCGCCGCTGCTGTGTCCATCGGTACCACGACCGGGCCTCTCCCTCTAGGCATACCCCAACTGCCATCAGCCACTCCGTCTCTTGCAACATTGACACCTCGAAATGCCGTTCAACCTGATATAGTCATCAGTCTGGGTCCTCAAAAATAGGTATCTTCAACTTCTTGACCATGTTCTTAGTAGTAAACCATCCATGTGCACCTCTCCCCTGCTGATATCGTGGCGGAGGAGGAGGATGTACGTCATAGCCATAGTCTCCTACCAAGTTCTGTTCCCCTCCATCAGCTCCATCCCACGCAGCTTCCCCCCACTTAACTCCTCCATTAACAAAGTTTCCTCGGCCTCCTTGTGGTATCTGTGATAGTTTTCGAACTCCACATCAAGCCCTGTGTGTCTTCCTCCATGGAAATCAACGTCAAAACCCTCCCGGGGACCCTCAGTCCCCTTACCAAAGCCTCGTTGCTGACCCATCCCCCTTCGTGGGGCCACTGGGGGCTCAATATGGGCCCGACGGCCTGGCTGCTGCTGCCTGGGGCCATGGCGGGCCGCCGGGGCCCCTAGGTGGCCATGGCGGGCCACCGGAGTCCTTGCAGGGCCCTGGCGATTTGCCAGGGACCCTGCAGACCCTGGCGGGCTTGCCAGGGCTCGGCGAGGCCCTGGCCGGCCGCCAGGACCTCACGCGGCTCCTGGCGAACCGCCAGGGGGCCGTAGCTGCCTTGGCGGGCCGTCAGGGTCAGCCGACCACCCTAGTGGTCTCTCCGATGGGTTCCGGCATACCGTTCACTTCCGCTAATGTCGTAGAACCCTTGTTGCGCCTACTCTTCTTCATTGAGAACATGTTCCTCGTCGTCCGTCACCTGATCTGCATCCGAGAGAAGCCCTTCGCAAAAAGGGTCAACTTTCTCCTTTCCGTTCACCAAAGATCACGTCTTTTACTCCGGATCTAGGGTTTCGACTTGATTTGAGTCCAACTTCTTGGAGATCGCATCAAATTTCTGATTTAAGGCTTCTATGGATTGCGTGAATCTCCAATCCAATTGATCTTCTACGTCCTTTTTGATACCTTGGATCTCGTCTTCAAGATTCTCTACCTTCCCCTCCAACGAGTCGATCCTATCCTTCGCTCTCGTGGTCGCCATGGATCATATGCTCTGATACTAATTTGATATGATCTAGGGTATTTGGTGGAATAAAAATAGGAATTTTATGGGGTAAGATGGATTTTGTGGATGAAAGGTGTGATTTTTAAGGGGGGAAAAGAGGGGATTTGGGGGAAAAACAAAGGAAAAAAGAGAATTTTTATTGATTTTCAGATCTGAAATAAAAATGATAACTTGACTCAATTCGAGTTGAGACACCCTCCTAGCTTTCAATTCAAGAAGAAAGCCAAAGGACTTCGGGGTGATGTCCGTGGACACCTTGGACTAGGGTTTTCACAAATAGAATCAAGTATAAAACCCCCCTTCATAGCTGGCCCTAGCTTAAATAAAAGAAAATTGCAGAATTGCAGAATTTACGAAAAAAAACCCTCCATAATTTCTGAAATTGCCGAAAATGCCCTTGCGGGCCAAAAATCCCCAAAACGCATCAGATCCTCTTCTTGAACATTTTCAGCTGATGCTGACGAATTATCCTGATCATAAGCATTATGCCAATTGCATCATATCAATTGAAATTTTTCCATCAATTGAAAACCAATGGCCCTGGAAAAAATTCATAGAATATTGATTTTTCTCCAAAGAAACGGAAAATGTACTCTGAAGTGGTATCCATCAATAGTTTGTAAGCTTCTAAAAAGAACTTCATATGGATATTTCTGAGGATTAGCTTCTGCTATAGGTGGGATCAATGCAGGATGTTTAATTGCCTTTCAAAATGTTTGTTCTGTCTTCTAACATGAAAACAATAGATTGGCTTTTCAGTGGGTCTTCCCCCGTAAGAAACGCCCAGAGCTCTGGGTATCAGCTCCAATCAAATCACTGGATGATGTTATATCAAGTTGCAACCTCTCCATTGCTTGAATGTATGAACAGAAATGTGCACTTAAAACCTTGTTCATTTTATCAACATACTAGAAATTGCCCGTGTCCGGAGGGCACAGAGGCAGTCATCGTCCGGATGCAAATGCATAAAGAAGCTAGGGTCCGGATGCAAATGCATAAAGAAGCGAGGGCCAAAGCACAAAAAATGTGGGTGTGTGAGTGAGAAGCGTCTGGGGACAAAAGGAGGAAAACAGGTACTAAAGCGCAAAAAGAAGCACCAAAGACCCATACCAAACCCAAGCCCAGAACCCCACCCACCAACTACCGGTCCCCACCGGGCTGCACGCAGAGGGCCAATCGTTTGTCCCAGTCAACTTGTGATTGGGACAAACGCCCTCTCTTGTATTATAGATGCTGCACCTATGCTATCAAGGCGCTGACTAGTCGAGAGTCGGTGGAGGGCCGACTTGAAGTATTTCAAAAGTCGAGAGGTGAGTCGGACACCGACTAGGCGTCGACTTGGTTCGACTTTTTGACCGATTTGGTCCGACTTTTTGACCGACTTGGTCAGCATACTTCTACAATCAAAATACAAGAGGAAAAATTGTTTGTCTTTCGTTCTAACTTTGTGGTAATCAAAACATTCACAGTGGATCGAGTTGAATTCCAAGAGGAAGCCAAGAAGGCCTTGAAACTCTCCCCACCAAGAGATTTTCAGCAGATGACCATTAGTAATGAACTCTAGAAAATGTTTACTCTAAAACTGCGACTGGCTACATCTATTTCCATATAGAGATCTCACCCTTGGCATATAGTTTCCTGATTCTGCCATATAATCCAACTGTCTCATTGCTTGCTTCCTTATGATCCTTCCGACTGATGGTTGATTGCCTCCATCGCGAATCAGGTGTACACTGATTGAACTCTAACATGACAGTATCTGCAGTAATATGTAGGCAAAAGATTAAAAAATAGTAAATTTTCAAAGAATTTATCTGAGCTAGAAAATTATATGCCCAATGCAAACCTAAAAATGAAGCAACATCTGATACAGGAAATAAAATATGTTAACATCTGGGTGCGACTAGTTGGCGACTAGTCGCCGACTCGTTCGACTAGTTATGAGTCAGTACTTGGCCGACTCGCTGCCGACTCACCGACTTAACTGCATAGTGCTGCACAAACCTCAGTATATATCTCATTGCCAGGTTCTTTGAGGAAAAGAATCACACACTTGTACTTTAGGAGAACACTTTGTTGCAGGATCTGAATGTTTGTTTTCACCACCTTCGGGTGCATAATCTAAATCTCTCTCCAA
Organism: Scilla litardierei; assembly: GCA_030789695.1. Lineage (NCBI taxonomy): Eukaryota > Viridiplantae > Streptophyta > Magnoliopsida > Asparagales > Asparagaceae > Scilla > Scilla litardierei. The sequence continues at coordinate 972 of JAULAV010003021.1, read as the reverse complement.
ACATGTTCATAGGCCCCTCCACAAATAAGCTTCCTTTTTTGGGATTGACTTGCAAGCATACTCCCTTTCATCTATTTGTCAACACAATGGTAAGTAGTATCAAACTGGCTCTGCCCGAGCGTCTTCCCCTGAATGAGCCCCTTTCCTCTTAGCTGTGCCCTGATATAGAACAATAACATGAATCTGTTTAATCCCACGCTTCTTCACCCCCCTCAAACCTCAAGCTCATTCTTGACAATCAAGAAAAACTGAGTCATCCCTTAAGATCCAGATCAACCCTCCAATCTTGGATCCTCCCGGGTCAAAACCGAAGTATCCTTTTATAGCCATTTCAATTGGGAATGAGGAAGGGTAAGGGCATCCACAGAATCAGCTTCTAGCACATACCCCAATTCTTTCCCTAGACCAATGTCGGTTCTGCGGCAATGAATTCCCATGTTTTTGATACTAACAATCTCCATGGATATAGTATTATAAGCCATAGTTTTTAAAACTAAACTACTGAAAATTGAAATGACTTTTGCTTTTGCCTGAAAATTGGAATGGAATTAACCTTGAGCTTCAACATTTAGGATCAATTCTCTTCACTTTTTTCTTGGAACAAAACTGAAGTGCTTCTTGATCCACTTCCTTAATATTTTCACCATCTGCTCCTGTATAGCCAGATTGCTACCAGCATGGATACCACCATGTATCACATTGAAAGCTAAACAACTCCCTCCAGCATTTTTCTCACCTACTCTAGCTCCTACAGGGTCAAAATCCATACTTCCATCCATCATTCCATGTGGTTGAATTTTCAGAGAGACTCGGGGAAAATGAATCGAATTAGGAGGCGATTACATGGAGCTGATAGCTTGGAAAGGGGTAGAAATTTCCCAGAAATTTTCCTTTTAAAATTCTTCTTAACAAAATTCCAGAAGTTGCTATTGATAACTGGGATGTGGACTAGTGACTTGATCGTAAATGGCT
>JAULAV010003018.1:0-15420 GCA_030789695.1 Scilla litardierei | reverse complement strand
TTCCAAACTCCAAACATAATTCTCAGTAAACTTTTGAAGTTATTTTGAGTACATGGATAATGTGAAATATCCATTCATTCACATTGCTTATCCATGGAAATTATGTTTGCTTATTCCAGGATAAACTCCATTGGAAATATCCATTCATTACAGGACAATCAGCGAAGGGATAACCTCCATTTGAATGTATTGATTTGAGCTAATGAGAATGTGCTAGCTCTCAAACTTTGTTCATTCAAAATTTGATACCATTCTCAGGACAATCAGTTTGCAGTGAGCAAACAACCATTCTCAAAAGTGATAACCAATATCAAACTCACATTGCTAATGGATAATTCCAATATCAAACTCATAATCAACATTGACAGGAAACTGAAATTTAGGTAGAAGAGTAAATTGAAATAGCTACTGGGCTTAACATAATTTACATCCATATCATCAATGTTTATCAAAAATCTACTTATCAACAATGTTTATCAAATTTTTATCAACAATGTTTATCAACAATCAACAATGTTTATCAACATAACATAATTTTGATATGGCTGTTTATCAACACAACAAAATTTTTGAATCTCATCCATTCCAAAATTTTTGAATCTCATCCATTCCAAAATGTTTATCAACAGCTACAGGACACAGTGCAACATAATTTTTGAATCTTATCCATTCCAAAATTTTTATCAACAGCCATATCAACATAATTTTTTATCAACAGCCATATCAACAGCTACATGACACGTATCAAATTTATCAACAGCCATAAGAAAATTATGTCAACAATCAACAATGTTTATCAACAGCCATATCAAATGAATTCTCACCAATTCTTGATGTCATCCATTCTTGATTTTTTTTTCAGCAAGCTCAATTTTTTCAGCAATCTTGGAATCTTGGAAGTTGCACTGAAAATTATACGTGAAAGCTAAATGAAAATTACACCCAAGTGCACTGAAAATTACACCTAATTACCAATTCATCAAGCTTGAGATATTTGCCCCCTCTTCAATTGCATTAATATATTTTTGAATATCTCAATTTATTAATTACACCCAAAAATATATCAAGCTTGATTGGTCAGGACATAATATACCTAATTTTGGATTAATATATTTTTGAATCCAATTGCATTATATCCAGTTTGATATATTGGAAGTTGCTATTATATCCAGCTTATCAAGCTTATCAAGTTTACATGTGCTATTATGTGTATAATATATCAAGCTTATCAAGTTTACATGTAAATTGTTCACTTCCAATATATCAAACTTGATAAGCTTGATAAGCTTGATAAGCTTGATAAGTTTGATGGATATATTGGAAGTTGCTATTAAGCTTATCAAACTTATCAAGCTAAGATTGTTCAGGACATAATATACCCAATGTTACATCCAATTGCATTAATATATTTTTGAATATCTCAATTTCTCATTAACATATAAATATCTCAATTGCACTGAAAAATTGAATATATAGTTTGCATAAACTCAAAAATATAAATATCACACCCAATTAGATATGAAATATATATTCAATGTAAATATATTTTTGAATATCTCAATTTCTCATTAACATATAAATATCACAATTTCTCATTAACATATAAATATCTCAATTGCACTTAAACATATATTCAAACATATCTTGAACATCACACCCAATTGAAAATATATGTAATGCAAACTATGCAAACTATTTACTTTTGAGTTCCAAACTATATTCAAGTTCCAAAATCTTGATAACCAAAATACGTATGGAGAATACAAAAATATATTCTTGAGCATATCACAGGATTGACAGTTGCAAATATAGAAAACCACATGATTGACAAAACTCAATTCTCTCAAACTCAAATCTCACCAACTGCCAACAAAACCCACCAAGGGTTGAAGTGGAGAGGAAGTGATGAAGCTGTCAAACCCACAAAGCTCACAAAGGTTGGCAAAGAGCTGCAATGGGTGTGCTCTGCTTGATGAGGGTGAAATAAAGTAAAAGGGAAAAAAATTAAGGAGAAGAGGAAGAGCTAACCGAGGTAGAAGATGAGGGTGCTTGCTCTTCTTGATGATGGAGGTAGAAGAAGATGGCGAGGAGCTCCGTTGAGCTGATTGATGGCGGGCAAATTTTTCGTTGAGCTGCAAGCGTTGCAAATTTTCCTGCAGCGGTCGTGATAATGTGAACTTGAGCTTAGGCGCCAAATGTTTACCTCTTGATGTGATCAAAAAAACTTTCCCTCCCATTTGTGATGGGAGCAAAAATTTCCCTCTATTCACGGAAATTTTGATTTCAAATTTTTTTTCTTAGGCTCTGAAATGATTTGATTTGATTTGAAGAAAATGAGTTCTTATATCCAATATCTCATAACTCAATTTCTCATACCCTATATACAATCTATATAAACATCACACCCAATTACACATAACCAAAACCAAATTCTCTTATCCAATATCTCTTATCCAAAATCTCTTATACCACAATACACATATCCACATACAACAATACACATAACCAATATCTCTTATCCAAATTCTCTTATCCAAAAACCCATGATAACATCCCTGTTTTATAATATAGATATATATTATTTAAAATACATCAAATATTTAATACATACTAAATCAAATCCAGTTTACCAACTTTAGAGTATTTGTGTGCAACAGAATAAAATCCAACGAGATCTGAAGGGTGCGAGCTCAGAAGGCAGCGAGATCGGTAGGTTGCGAGCTCGTTGCGAGCTCGTCGTCAGGACATGATCGGCAGCGGGAGAGGGAGGCGATGCCGCGACGGTGTACAGTAAGGGCCGATGGGTCGACGCCATAGTGAGCAGAGGGCTGAGGGGTCGATGCCGTGACGGAGTGCACGAGAGAGAGAGCGCACGCGTGCGAGAGAGAGAGAGAGAGAGAGCGAGAGCGATGAGAGCGGCACCGAGAGGGCTGAGCAGGCCAAGGGTTTCTTAATAGTTAATAAATATTTAATATTTAGTTTGGATTGCTTTTTTCAAAGTACCTCTCGTGTTTCTCTGAGATGCTTTTCAGAAGTACGAGTACAAAAAAATTAGTTAATTTTGAAAAGCTGCCCAGCCGCCTAGGAACCGCCCAGAGCGCCCAGACACCGCCCAGAATGCTTAGGCGGACGATTAATACCAAAAACACCCAGATTGACCGATTTGGCCTTACTCGGAGCGTTTACTGGCCGCCTAGCGCCTAGGCGGCCGCCCAGGCCGATTTTTAGAACACTGCTCCAAAATACTGTTGGCCTTTGACTCCCAATTGGGTGTAAGAGAGTCAAGAATCTTCTTCACACGGTCCTCTTGGGAAATAGCGTTCACGATGTCTGTGTACATTGTGAACATTTCCGAGATGCTTTCTCCTTCATGCATCTTAAATATTTCATATTTAAATCTAAACACATTCTGTTAAGATTTCTTTACCTTTGAAGTCCCTTCATGAGAAATCTCTAATGTATGCCAAATTTCGTTGGCCGTTTTGCACATGGAGATGCGGTTGAACTCATTAGAAGTGAGGGTGCATTAGAATGCGTACATTGCCCTCGCATTGTATTTGATAAAGTTCTTCTCCGCCTTTGTCCTTGAGACCGCAGGTGTAGTAGACTTCTCAAATGGCGACTCTGTGATGTTACATAGGTCTTGACCCTCTAAGAAGATCATCATCTTGATCTTCTAACTTGAGTAGTTGATTCCGTTGAAGAGCGGAGGTTGAACAATAGAGAGACATTCTTCATAAGACACGGATGAAGCATGGAATGCCATAGTTGTAGTATACTCCAACCTCGCGCTGATACCAATTGTAAGGACCGTCTATCCCTTGCAATACTAACAACAAACACTCTAGAGAGGGTTGAATAGAGTAATGGTACAAATCGTGAAATTAAAAATTAATCTTGTACATGCAGAATTATAAATGCAAGAGGAATTTAAACAACACAATCAAGCAAATGCTAACACAAGATTTTACCATGGTTTCCCAAACTTGGGTACATCCAGCCACACCAAATATTCACTATGATCTTACACAAGGGAGCGGATACAATCTCACACAGAGATATCTCACACAGAGGATTTGGATTCTCACACACAGATATCATTACTCTCACAAAGAGAGACATTAACTCTCACAAAGAGAGTACTCAACCAACCCAACACAAGGATTAACCTCTCACATAGAGAGGAACTAGCTCTCACAAAGAAAGCTAGGGTTTCAATACACAAAATGAAACAAATTACTCTTACCAATACCTTGAGATGAACTTACTGACGTGCCCCCGGTTTGCAAGCCGCAAATGGCCGGGGGACCCGGTGGAGGTTTAGATATTTGTAACCGCAAGCACACGGTGTTGTAGTGTGCTTTGGGGGTCGAACACAGGGAGGCTAGGATGTGCTTGTGTCAAAGAGGACCAAAATCACCCTGTGGGCGAGCTAGCCCAGATCGGATGATGGGTTGTCACGGTAAAGGAATGCAAGGTATAGACAATATGAAGGAAAAACCCGGGACTCTGGTTTCTATCCCAACGAGCGGCTCTCGCCGTTACGGCCTACGGGTAGGATGGCGATCGGAATTAGGGTCTAATGGTGAGACGTTGCCTCTAAAAGTGGTACTGGCATCCCATGGGCCCGATATTCCGGTCGGTGCCAGGATGATACGCCGGACTTCCCGAGTTCGATCAGTGGGCACTCCCGTATCCATTAACACTGATCTACTCCGGGAGCACTAAGCTCGCAACGATAACTCCCAACGTCTCGTCCTGCCGCTCCCGTGCGCTAGGATTCGGCGTCTACGCTAAGGGCGTGAGCTATGGCTAGGGAGTCAACCGCTAAGTTTATTCCCCCTTGGCCCAACGGTCAAAGGCGGTCTTTTTCCCTCCGATGACAATAAAACACCCCGCGTAACCGTTAGATTCCCAATCCCTATCGATTTCCTAACCCTATGGACGCATCGGGAAGAGCCCACGAAGGGGTTTCCGCCAAAATCCCGGATTTGGGAACTACTCACAAATATTCATTAAAAAGCGATCTAAATGAAAATGGACCGTTAAAATCATAATCAGACAATAGGAATGCAAAGGTAGTAAAGCAATTAAGATAATACTAAAGTTTTACAAAGATCCGAAAACTTACAAAAACTGGAAAATTACAGCAGTCACAAAATGAAGAAAACAGTAAAAAATAACCAACTCCCGAATCTGGGAAACATATGGTTCTATTTATAGAAAACGACATCACCCGATCGGTTGACAAGTCAACCGGTCGGGTGAGCCGCTTCACAAAATCACAGCGCAATGCGGGGGTTTCACCTGGTCAGTATGAACCGGTCGGTTGGAACTTGGTGCGGTCGGTTGGATCTTGGTGCCGACCGATTGGATCTTGGTGCGGACCGGGTGAGGAGACCGGTTGGAGCTTCGAGTCTTGGCTGTTGAAATTCAGCTACAGGTGAACCGATAGGGTGAAGGTCACCCGATCGGTTGGAAATCAGCTTCGAATTTCCAGAGACTTTGAGCTTTTGACCCGGTCACTGAACCGACCGGGTGACTTCTCGTGAGCTCCAAGCTGCGTCCGGGTGGTTCACGCGTGCATCACCCGATCGGTTGGAGATGACCAACCGACCGGGTGAGGGGCTGAAAGATGCAATCTTCGTCGTTTGACCCCCTGGATCACGCGTGACTCCTCCCATTGCTCTGGGTGTAATTTTAGCCTGTAAGGATCAATACACTAGAGGGGGGGTGAATAGTGTATATTAAAAAATTATCGCAAATAAAATGTTAGTAATATTTGCAAAGATGACACAGAAATAAAATGACAAGTGCTGAAAATTAAACCAATCGCAAACACAGAGATTTATCCTGGTTCGGATCCTTGTGATCCTACTCCAATCCTCTACCCCGTAGAGATTTTCAATCCACTATAATCACTTGCCCCGCAAGCACGAACTTACAAAAATGGCGACACTCCCCGTGTCCCAAACTTTGTACAATCTCTAAACAGAGATTCCAACCGGTTAAATAAGAAATAGAAAAACACATATAGCCTTGTTATAAATTTCAGAGAATGAATTCAAGGATGGTGTTTAGAAGATGAACTTCAAGATGTAAAAGATATGTAATGAAGCGCAATACTTGAAGTTCTCTGGTTCATAAAAGAAGAGAGAGATCAATTGATATCTTCTTACAATTATGAACACAAACAACTTTCCAAAAGTGATGTTGAAAATCCAAGTTCTTCCGTTCTTAAATGAAGAGAGAAATCTAATGATTTCTTCTTACAAATAAGAAAAGAACAACTAATGGCCTAAAGCTTTAGAAAAGAGAAGACTTGATTCCAACAAATAAGAGAGTAAAGAAGAGGAAAGTGTGTGGAAAATGAGAGGGGGTACCCCTCCTTTTATAGGTTTTAGAAACGGTTGTGAACGGCTCTAAAAGAGACGTTGCACAACGTTCAGAAACTGAGAGGAACGTTGGAGAACGGTCAGAAACTGTTCTGGAAAGTTTCAGTCCCAAAAGCATTTTGGCATGCTACGAAAATTCGTAGCCTGCCAATTTTGAAACGGTAACAAACGGTCACAAAATTTTGGTGACGTGGAATAGACAACGGATAGATCCTTGTCTGAAAGTATCAAGTCAAAATATAACTGTTTTGGTAGGCTAGGAAAAATCCTAGTAGGCTAATACTTAAAAATACGAATTTTGACTTAGGATCGAAATGAGTTAGGAGATGATGTAGATTTGAGCTTTAGGGATATATGATAAGATATAACCAAGGCCCTGAAGCTATCTAAAAAGTAAAAATTACATCATTCCGTAGATACGTGTTTCACACGTAATTTGAGTAGCAAGGTTGTTTTTGCAGAGGATCCTTGTACTTTGATCAAATGCGTGATGTGAATGAATTTGCGTTGAAACTGCACATCTGCATAGATAAAGTTAGTAACATGAAATATATTGATTTGTCACATCAAAACCTTATGGAAGAGAGGATGGAAAATACTAAGTTCCAACACTGGGGACACATGATATCATCGTTTTACACCCCAAATGCCAGCAAACTCCTGCAAAACACGGAAAATACGGAAAAGTGAAAGAAAACAAGAAAACACAAGAAAACACGAGAAAACGAATAAAAGACGGCGGTAAAATACGGAAAAACACGGAAGAAAACGTGCGTAAATGTATGAAATATAAACGCACGTCAAAATCCCCCAAGCTGAACTCTTCCTCGTCCTCGAGGAAGGCGAGTGAGAGTAGGAGCTCGGAGGGGAAAAAAGAGAGAAAGAGAGAAAAAGAAAACTCTATATCCTAGATCGCCCGTCAGGGCCAACAAAATCAAAAACGACACACCAAGCAAACAAACGCCAAATCACATCACTAAACCAAGGAGTACGAGTCCAGACAAGTGCCGTGGGCCCACACGGTGAAGTGCGAGTAGGTGTGGTCGTGCGCTAGCAGTCGGTGTCACTATCTACGATGTGCAATAAAGCTCGATATACACAAATCCAGGAAATGACCCAAATATCGATTCGAATTTGAAATTGCGGTGAATATTAGCTCAAGAATGCATGAGAAGAGTATAAGAATAGAAGCGTATCATGCATCGGGGACTCCACAACTAGGGTTAAGGAAATCACACCTCTATAGCCTAGATACTAGCTAAAAAGTTCCTAAGCCAAGTGTTTTCGAAAACGATGGGGGTTGAGATAATGTGGAGTAGAACACTCGGTGCAAATTCTCGCCTTCCCTTTATCTTGAAATTTTTGGATTTTGGGTATTTGTATTTTTTTTGGATTTTGGGCTATACAAAATTTTTATTTTCTTTTCTTTTTGGGTTTTTCTTTTCTTTTCTCTTTTTTTTGGGTTTTTGGGTTTTTGGCTATACACATGTGTACTCTCCCAAGTGGGAGAACGGTACACGACGAGGGGATTTGCACCAAGTAAAACAAAAAAGAAGTCGGAATCTAAACACTTGGGCAAAGGAAACTATTCTCGCTAAATAGAGCATGGGCTAAATGGGTTATCCTAGTCCTTAATTGTGGAATCCCAACACATGTGAAATGAAGTACACGATATATATATATATATATATATATATATATATATATATATATATATATATATATATATATATATATATCATGCAGAAGCAGACATGTGAAATAAATACCGCATATTCAAATCAAAGCATGATAATCTAGGGGTCATTCCTGGACAGGTATATAAAGTAAAATCACAAAGTAGAAGCACACCAAACAGCTAGGCACGACGCACGACTCACAAAAAGCTAAGTGGACCCGCGATGCATGAAATGCAAGAGGACTCGATATCCTAGGGTTAGTGAATGTGATTATCGAAGCCGTGCAAGGTGTGCGTGTGATTTTCGTGGCAATTCATCATAGGATTCATCTCTAGGAGAAAGAGATAAAAAGAAGAAAAGAAAAAGAAAAAGAAAAACACGGAGAAAAACGACTCAAATAACGAAGAAAAAGAGACAAATGACGCACGAAGTGTGACTCCCCCAAGCTGAAACTTGCATTGTCCTCAATGCAATAGTAGTGAATACGGGAGGACAATGAAAATTGGGGGGGTGCACGGACACAAAAAATGAAAAACACGAAAAACACACGAACGAAACTGGAAAATAAAGAGAAAGAAACATACAAAATAAAAGATATAAAACGCAACGAAGGACTCAAAGACACAAGCACACGACAACGACACACGAAAACATGCACACAAAAGTTGATTTCCTCCAAGCTGAACATGACAATGCTAGCAAAATGATATGACCAATGGGGATGTAGAGATATGCTAGGGGGAAAATCAAAAAAGAAAGAAATCAGAATGCAGGAGAGACAGTGCTCGTTCTCCTCGGAAGAGGATGAGGGTGAAATGATAGAAGGGCACGACATGATGAGTTATTATGAAGCAAAAGCAAATCTTAGATACACTCCCCTCGCTAATGAGAGGAGACGCGATTATTCAAATCTAAACTAGAAAGCGGTAAATTTTTACACTACTGGATTAGGATACACCTGAGCATAGGCGGATCCAAGATCTAGAGTGGGGCAGGTAGCTGCTCTAACTACTCCTTCTGTGGCTCCGCCAGAAACACGGTGCCACGTGTGCCAATGGACCCAAGCAATGCACCTCCAAGCATCCCTCGTAGGTGTCCACCTGTGACCTGCAAAGGACGAGGTGCATTAGTCCATGGCAAGAAATTATTTCCCAAAATAAATGTATCCCAGAGATAGTCACCGGTAAATGATGGTAAAATATATGAAATGTGGCGAACACTCCCTGGAAATGGTATGCTATCCTCTGTGCTAGCGACGATCAAATCCCCGCTCTCCATGTGAAGTTGCTCTCCAGGTGGTGACACACCGCAGCATACCTCAAGGGAAGTCGATCCTGTGTCCTGCGAGAGATATGGTGTGTCAAAAATATATAAGTCTAAAGGAATAGGATGTGAAAATCGAGACTTAAATGTGGAGTGAGAGTGAGTATGAAAATCTCCCTGAATAGGGGCAATATGCTCAAGTAGATGCTCAGCCGGAGAAGAAGTGGAGCGTGACGGTAGAGGTAGATGTGGCTCGGGCTCCATGAAGTGGACGATCGTATCCAAGCCCTCATGCACATCCTCCTCGACGATATGCTCATACTCCACCATCTGCCCAATGTCCTGAATGACATCCTCGTAGTTGACCACGGACCAAGGAAGAAGCTGCGATAGAGATGGCTATGGAGGTGGATGTAGAGCGGACCCCTCGTATGTGGTCATGGTGTCCTCGTCCTCACGCACATCCTCCTCGCCTGTCACGACCCGCTTCCCTAAAATGGAGGCGAGATGTGAAAAGGTCCGCACGAGAATGGAGCTGTGAAGCCCCAAACCCGATAAGCGTAAAAATACATAAGCAGGTCCCTGTAACCACAACGGAATAACAATAATAACACAAGGAGAGACTGAAATAAAATTCACATCTCATACATTGTCCAACATGAAAATAAGTTCAACATCCAGAAAAGCCACCAGACTAAAAGAAAAGAGTCTAAGGGCCCAAAACAAGGCCAACAAAAGCATCAACATAATAAAGGTATAGGTGCCACGCACCGATAACAAAACAACTGTCTAAACGAAAGTAAAACACAACGAAGACACTAGGACTGGTCCCCAGTGTCCACGTACTCCCCGTCAAACACAGGCTCGGGCTCGGCGTCAGCAAACACCTCGTCCTCAACGAGGTACTCGGGCTCATGATCTAACATGTGTCACCCAAAAGAGTAAAGGGGCACATGTCAGCAAGTCTAAAAGACTTGGGCAAGGAAACTGAAAGTAAGGCAACTAGCAACCTAGCAGTTTAGTATGCATGACATGGCAATTATAACATGAGTGCACAATTAAAACATGGCAAGACAATTTGTACAAGAGAACAATCATCGGGACAAGACAAGACAGGACAAGACAAGTGTAGCCACGCTACTATCAATCTCAATCAATTCACTGGTCACGTTGTTTCGTAGATTGTTTACGCCTTACAGCTGAATGGTTTCACATTCGCTGATTGGCCGCTTAACAACTACCCCAAACCCAGAGTTTACGCCTTACCACTGCAGTTGCTGATCGGGCAGACTCCCAGTTGATTGGTCGCTTAACTCTTACCCCCAATACCCACATGTAAGGGAGCCTGGGTCCCCGCACAATGAACTCAGCTAGTGAGCCTGGGGTTGCCCCGCACAATGAGCTCGCATTCTTAAACATTTGGCGTAGGGGTGCACCTAGCCGGGAACACGCAATTCGGGCATTGGCTATCAACCAACACATGGCCCGCTTCTGGAACACGAGCCAGGAACACAAGCATTCGTAGCAAAGCTACGCAATCACAGAAGCACTTAAAGAATGCAATGACATGACAATTAATTTGCGTACCGTTAATGGAAAGTAAACATGACATGGTAATTGTGCAACATGCTATATGTTGGAACTAGCTTCGTTGTCAAGCTAGCTCCCCAATTCGCGCCTAGGCGAGTATCATTTCGTCGCCTAGCCTCTTTTACGCCTACAACAAGCAAATGGCCTAAAACATGGCCTAAACCCTAAGTGGCAAGTTTCACTTGCCTAGCACCGGGGATGACGACCACTTCGTCACACGGATGCTAATCTACGGGGAAATCGCTGTTATGGGGGAAACAAACACAAAACAACATGAAATTTATTAGGGTTTCATAAAATTATAAATAAGTTATGAAAACAACGGTAGATCGATTTCTTACCGAGAGGAGGCGGAAGAAACACTCCGGGGAACCCTAGGATCAGATCTGGAAAAGATTGGGGAAGTTTGGGGAAACTAGGGTTTTGGGGGAAATTTGGGGATTTGATGGATTTGGGTGAGATTTTGGGGAAGATGAGAGGTAGATAGAGTGAATGGATGGTTTGGATGATGGGTTTAGGGCTTGGAATGAAGGATTGAAGCTTGGAGGAAGATGGGGGCTGAAGGGGGAAGATTTTAGGGTTTTGGGTCGTGTTGGAGAAGATGAAATCGTTTGGGTTGGTTTTAAATAGAATGGGCTGGCGGCTGCCCAGAAATTAGGGTTTCAACACTAGTTAGTCGGTCAAAGAGCAACCACTGACCGACTAGTTTGGCAACTAGTCGGTCGGTCGACCAACACAGACCGACTAAGTGCAAACAGTAACTCCTGAACGAAAATAGGATTTAGAGTTAGTCGGTCCATGAACAAGTACTGACCGACTAGTTTAGCATCTAGTCGGTCGATGAACGTTCTTAGACCGACTAAGAGTAAACAGTAACTGATACAAAATTAAGATGATGAGTTAGTCGGTTCAAGAAGCATTGCTGACCGACTAGTTTGCAACCTAGTCGGTCAACCAACGTTCTTAGACCGACTAAAGATAAACAATAACTCCTGAGAAATTTAGAAAGCTAACTAGTCGGTCCAAGAAGGATTACCGACCGACTGGATCGTCATCTAGTCGGTCGGTGACCCTTCTTATACCGGCTAATGAGCACAGAAAAGTTCCGATACGGAGCGCGGGGCCCCGGGATCGATTCCTAAGACTCCTAGGCTTGATCTATTAGTAAGATACGACCGTTATGAAGTTCGTCACGAATGACATACTTCGAAATCGATGATCTTAAGGAAGAAACGAGAAAATACGACGAATCGATCGAAAATGAAAGCTACGGAGACGAAAACCACACATGAGGAGAAAATCCACCAAAACATATATTATATTATAATAAATCCAAATACATGAAAAGCAGTTGTTACATTCTCCCCAACTTAAGAAAAATTCCGTCCTCAAAATTTCCGAATACTCACGAGTCCGGAAACAAAAGTGGGAAACGCTCTCGCATCTCATCCTCATTCTCCCAAGTAGACTCTCCAGGTGAACCGTGTTGCCACATCACCCTCACAAGATTTACAATCTTGTTCCGAAGCGATTTCTGACGCCTGTCCAGAATCTGCACTGGATGCTGGTCATACGTCATATCGGGGCGAACGGTAATCTCCGAAAAATCCACCGCATGAGACGGATCGCTAATGTATCGACGAAGCTGCGACACATGAAAAACATTGTGAACTCCTTCCAAAGATGGCGGCAAGGCCAAGCGATAAGCTACCTCGCCAACCCTCTCCAAAACGTCAAATGGTCCAATGTATCGCGGGCTCAACTTCCCACGCTTCCCGAAACGAATCACACCACGATTCGGGGAAATCTTCAAGAACACATGGTCGCCCGGCTGAAACTCCAAAGGACGACGTTTAGCATCCGCCCAATGCTTAAAACGGTCCTGAGCAATCCTCAACCTCTCCCGAATATTCCTGACGATATCCACGGCCTCCACGATCATCTCAGGTCCCAACAACTCCCGATCACCAATGTCATCCCAACTCAATGGCGATCGACATTTCCTCCCATAAAGAGCGGCGAAAGGCGCCATGCCAATACTCGCCTGGAAGCTGTTGTTGTAAGAGAACTCTACCAGATGTAGATGGTCCTCCCACGAACCCTTGAAATCCAACATGCACGCCTTCATCATGTCTTCCAAAATCTGAATCGTCCTCTCGGACTGGCCATCCGTCTGCGGATGGTACGCCGTGCTGAAACTCAGACGCGTACCCAAGCTCTTCTGCAAACTCTGCCAGAACTGAGATGTGAACCTCGTGTCTCTGTCTGACACGATACTCACGGGGACTCCATGAAGCCGCACAACCTCCTCCATATATCTCCTTGCTAGCGCCTCAGTGGACTGTCCCACTCGGAACGGAATAAAGTGCGCAGATTTGGTCAATCGATCTACGATCACCCAAATCACGTCATTCTGCTTCGGACTCCGAGGTAGCCCAGTCACGAAATCCATAGTGATGTGTTGCCACTTCCACTCCGGAATCGGAAGCGGTTGTAGCAACCCGGCCGTACGCTGATGCTCCGCCTTCACTTGCTGGCAAACCAAGCACTTGGCTACACTCCGAGCCACGCTCCTCTTCATACCATGCCACCAATAATTCAGACGAAGATCCTGGTACATCTTGGTGCCACCAGGATGCACAGAATACGGCGAACTGTGAGCCTCCACCATCAACTCCTCTCTGATATCCCCAGCTGGCACACACAACCTGGCTCCGAACCTCAGCGAGCCATCCTCATGAATCAAAAATTCAGTCCGCAGACCGGCTTCCACCTGCTCCCAAATCCTCACCAGCTTCGGATCCTCAGCCTGGCCAGCCTTAATCCGATCCACGATCGTCGACTGTACCTGCATGTACATCAACGAAGAAGCCTCTCCAGGAAGAACAATCTCCACACCAGACTCGCAAAAATCCTGCTGCAATCTCCACTGCGAGGTCAAAATCATCACCGCTGGAAGCCTACTCAAAGCATCTGGAACCACATTCACCTTGCCAGGGTGAAACTGCAAATCAATCTCATAATCCGCCATAAGCTCCAACCATCGACGCTGTCGCATGTTAAGCTCCTTCTGAGTGAAAATATACTTCAAGCTTTTGTGATCGGTGAAAATCTTCACTTTCTCACTCAGCAGGAAGTGCCTCCAAATCTTAAGAGCAAACACAACGGCAGCCAACTCCAAATCATGCGTCGGGTAATTCTTCTCATGAACCTTAAGCTGATGAGACGCATACGCCACAACATGCCCATGCTGATGCAACACACAACCGAGACCCTTGCCAGAAGCATCGCAAAAGATCTCAAATCCACCGCTGCGATCAGGCACAACAAGAATAGGGGCAGTCGTCAACCTCTCCTTCAGAATACCAAACGCACTCTCACAATCACCCGACCAAACATAAGCAACATCCTTCCGCGTCAACCTGGTCATCGGCTCAGCAATACGAGAAAAGTCCTTAATGAATCGCCGATAATAACCAGCAACTCCAAGGAAACTCCGAATCTCAGACGCTGACGACGGAACAGGCCACTCCCTGATGGCCCGAATCTTCTCGGGATCCACTGAAATACCACCTCCAGTCACCACATGCCCAAGAAAAGCAACTCTATCCAGCCAAAACTCGCACTTAGAAAACTTAGCATACAACCGATGCTTCCTCAAAATCTCCAACACCGTCCTTAAGTGCGAGGCATGCTCTTCCTCCGACTTCGAATAGATCAGAATGTCGTCAATAAAAATAACGACAAACTTATCCAAAAAGTCGTAGAAAATCATGTTCATCAGATTCATGAAAACTGCGGGCGCGTTAGTTACGCCGAAAGGCATAACCACAAACTCATAGTGTCCATACTTCATCCTAAACGCTGTCTTTGGAACATCATCCTTCTTCACCTTCAACTGATGGTAACCACTCCTCAAATCCAATTTAGAAAACACCCTCGAACCTCCAAGCTGATCAAAAATATCATCAATGCGAGGCAACGGGTATTTATTCTTAATGGTCACCGCATTCAACTCCCGATAGTCCACGCACATGCGACACGAACCATCCTTCTTCTTAACCAGCAACACCGGTGCTCCCCACGGAGACACGCTAGGATTAATATAACCCTTCTGCAAAAGCTCATCCAGCTGCTTCCGCAACTCTTCCAATTCTGCAGGTGCCATACGATACGACGCCTTCGAAATCGGCTGCGCACCTGGAACAAGATCGATAGATAATTCCAGAGCTCGATCAGGTGGCAGACCAGACATCTCCTCGGGGAAGACGTCGCCAAAATCTCGCATAACAGCTGGCCACTCCAGCTCCATCTGCATAGCCACAGCCTCCACCGGCCTGGCCCAAAATCTGACAGGACCAAGCGAGCTGCTACCACGACTGAACTCAAACACTGGATGTCCGGGAATCTCGAACACCACCTTCTTCCTCCGACAGTCGATCGTAGCATAGAAGCTCGCAAGCCAGTCCATCCCAAGAACTGCATCATAGTTG
>JAULAV010003016.1:0-25006 GCA_030789695.1 Scilla litardierei | reverse complement strand
ATTGCTCGGAAGTAATTCATGTTCATGATGACAAAACGTATGCCAAAGCCTTGCTATGCATCGTTCAGTGGCAGCTATTGGTTTCAAATCTGTTTCAGACACAATGAGCACCAAGTCTTTAAGCATAGATTAGATTGTTTCTATCCATATGCAGCATGAATCGAACTTAAATATTATGATTCATGGTTGTGCAGTGACCTGCATGGAAAAATCAATTGTTGATATGATATTTATATGTTGAATGTCTGAATATACTGTCACATGCATTGTAGATTGAGAATACATCATAATTCCTATATATGATTTGTATCCTTCTTGATGATGACGTAACTTGGTAAATGTTGTGCAGATAGATATGATGAAAAGAATCAAGGTTCAGTGTCCGATGAAAGAAATTCAATGCTTCTTATAGCTGAACAAGCTGACTCGTTATCTGAATTGATGCTACCTGAGGTTGACACTTTAAAGTATCACTACCAAGATCATGTTGTTGATGTCAAAGCTATGCATTCTTCTGGGTCAGTGAGGCACTCTGTTGAAACTAAAAGTACCACATCATATTGTAAGTCTCACTGAAAGATATAAATCTTTTGCATGAATTGGAAGCTGGATATAACAATGAAGAGAGAGCTAATACAGACCCTACTCTAGGTACTTAACAAAAAACTTATTTTCTTCCCAGTCCTTTTGTTTATTTTTTCATTTTCCGTCATGTTCCCATTAATTTTCTTATCTGACTTTGTTTCGATGTCGAAATTGAGTGCTCAAAACATTTACATTACATGAGCATGAATTTTGTTATTTATGATAGATAATCAAATTAATATGTAAACAACTATTGTTTGGGAGCATTCATGTTAGCGTCAATAATGACTGATTTTCACCAATATGTCTATTGGCTTATCTGATTCGTGCATGTTCTGGATCTAAACTAGGACAGATCACTTTCTATGATGAGTGCTCTGGCTATGTTCATCTATCATGACTTATCAAAAAATTGTTTGAGGCCTATTCATTGCCAACAACCTAAATTAGTATATATTGAATTTCACATGCTAAGTGCATGCTTATATTTTGTTTTTTTATTCTAGTTTCTCAATTATCCCATCAATATTCTAATTCTCTGTCTATTTATTATTATTATTTACTTAGTTTTCATCTATACAGATCTATGCAGTCTCCATTACTACACGAATCATGGTTAACCTGAAAAATTGTTGACGTGTCTGTAAAGGCAGAGCATTATACTTGCATGATTGATCTTCTGGGAAGGGCAAGACGATTGGCGGATGCACGAGCTCTTACGAGGGAGATGCCAATGGAAGCAGATGCCAGCATGTGGGTTGCTTTATTAGGTGCAAGCAGAATACACAAGAACAACAAATTAGGAGAAGAGGCAACAGAAAAGATTTTTGAGATGGAACCCGCTCTGGAATGTATATACTTATGTCGGGAAATGTATTGTTCAAGGAGTGATTTAATGGATAATGACTGATAAGTTTTATATGCGATAATGTTTCTTATTTGTAATATACGGATCATCTTTCAATATCAATGCACATTGTCTAATTTATGTGATTGTTGAATAAAAGCAATTTAATTTGATTGTTTCTTGTAATGATTGCTTCTTGTAATTTAATGTTATTGGTGGTTTATTTAAGCATTTTGAACATTAAATGGATCTATTTAAATATAAAATGTATGGAGAAACGATAAAATGAATTGAAACAAGCGCTGTCTATCTGGGACCTTTAACAACGCTTGTTTAGTACAAGCGCTGTCTATGGTGGACCTTTAACAGCGCTTGTACTAAAAAACTGTTGTCTAAGGTCCCAATAGACAGCGCTTGTTTATTACAAGCGCTATGAAAGGTCCACCTTTAACAGCGCTAGCACAAACAAGCGCTGTTAAAGCCCCCCCTTTAACAACGCTTGCACTAACAAGTGTTGTTAACGAGGGGCCTTTAACAGCGCTTGCACAAACAAGCGCTGTTAAAGGCACCCCTTAACAGCGCTTGCACAAACAAGCGTTGTTAAAGGCCCTCCTTAACAGCGCTTGCACAAACAAGCGCTGTTAAAGGCCCCTTTAACAACGCTTGTAAAGCGCTCTTAAAACCAGCCCCCCTTTAGCAGCGGTGAGATAGACAGCGCTTGTAAGGCACTATTAAAGACCTTAATTAAGCGCTGTTAAAGGTCCATTTTGTAGTAGTGAAGTATGCCTCATTGCCAATTATTCCGTAAACGCCCCGAGGGCTCAATATTCCGTACATGCCCCAAGGGCTCAACATCACATTTCATTTGAAGTAAACCATCCGAAGATGGGGTGGCATAATATTGTTATGAACATGCAGTAAGACATTTTATGGGTGCTTTTAACATGGCAGAAACATTTTTCACTACATTACAAAGCAACATAGGAAGTTTTAATAACAAAACCACCGAAAGTAGATAAAATAAGCTTCTCATGAGGAAATTACTTTCACATGGGTCACTTATAGTTTCTCTGAATTCTTAAAACAAGCATATCAGTTTTTCTGGAGTTCAGAAGTAATAAAAGCTATTTTTAGAAATTAGAGAATTAAAATCCCTAAACTTGCAAAAATCCATAACTCACAATCTACGCGTCAGATCTTTATGTGTTTGCTGCCAAAATTTTCCTTGTGACGAGTACTTTTAAGTCACGTGTGTTTCAGAGAGGCGTTCACGTGAAAATTGCTCCAAAATGATTTAAATATGTGTTTAGCAGTAATTACGCGCAACTTCAAAAATTCATAGAAAATCATATACTTGCCTAGTTGAAGCGACTTTGGTGGCCACGCGATCGTCCGGAAGGCGTGAATTTATATGCTTCAATATATTTTAACATCAAGCTAAAGGAAGTTTAACTTATTAAAATATTGCCAAAACTAATATATATATATTCATATATATATAATTGTATACTATAAAGTACATACATACATACATATATACATACATACATACATATATACATACATACATATACATACATACATACATATACATACATACATACATACATAAATATTTTTTTTGACAAGTAAAAGTTAGTCTTTATTAAATAAACAGTCTTTACAAGCATTCCAAATAGTAACTTGTAGGTTGCAAATGGAGAGGGGAGAGGACACAACCGCCGTCACCCTCTACCAATCGTAATCTACAAGTACTACCAAGAGGAAAGTTAAAATACATAATTTACAGAGCTAAAGACAAATAAAACTAGAGTAAGATGTTTAGCCCATAATCAGCCCCCAGTTGAAGAACGGGGTGGTGTCCGATACCTCAGCCAGATCCAGATTCAGGAGATTATTCCTGATAATAGAAGCAATCTCATAAAATATTATAGTTTTCTGTGTTGCTTTCTCTTCAAAAATGCGTTTATTACGCTCCTTCCAAATGTGCCAAACCATTACTGAAAACAAAACCTTCACCAACACTCCCAATGGGTCCTTCTTATTGTATCGTTCAAGAATGAGCTCACAAACGCCATTGATAGAGGTTGGAACTGCTCCTGTGAAACCCAATTTTAGTAGGCTTCTACTCAAGATGTACCGAGTGAAATTACACTCAAAAAACAAGTGTCCAATGCTCTCAATAGCATTATACATACACAGGCCGCAAGACTGATTGGAGATAATTCCCAACTTAAACAGATAGTCTTTTGTCGGCAATTTCCCTTGGATTGATACATACATACATACATACATACATACATACATACATAAATATATATATATATAAACTTACATTATACAAAATAACTATACTGTTTATATCATAACTTACGTAATAAACTATAATACACTATAATATAGTATAATATACTATAATATACCATAATACACAGCTATTTATATGTATAACTACTCACAGTTTTTAAGGGTTTCCCCGTGTTCTCGTTAGTGCAGGTGGGAGTCGTGACTGTTGGGGTTTTGGCGGACCTCCAGAGCTCGGGTCTGTGTCCGTCCTAAGTCGGACGGACCACAGAGGCACAAAAGCGCAGCGGAAAATGGAAATTCAAAATTTCTAGACTAGCTAAACTATTTAGCTAGGCTCTGGGGAGCCAGAACCCAGACCGATCTATGCCAACTTGGGGTGGATCTGACCACCCCAAGAGGGATCTACTCTAAAGCGGCTAATTAAATCTACAATACAAATTACTTAACCACATACCCAGAATTTTGGCCCTGGAGCAGGCAAGATGTACCGCACCGTGCTCCTCGTAGCCGAGCCGCTTTGACTCGATCCGCCTGAGCCGCCTCGCACCCTCGCACCGATCCGCCCGAGCCGACTTTCAACTCCGAGTCGATCACACGCGGTAGAAAGTTTCACTTGAGAAGAACCCACGTCTTAGACGTCCGGATCAAGAATCCAAACCCCCTTCGTAGTCTTGCTAGGACTACTCCAGAGAACAGGAAGAGAGAGAGAGAGAATTTAGTCGCCGATCGAGCTTGCTCCAAAAATCTGGAGCTACTCGATCGATGGCTTGGTGTGTTTTTCAACGAAGAGAGTGCACCCCTATTTATATAGGAATGTGGCACTCACTCTCTCGTTGTGAGCAATGTGGGACATTCCGCAAGAGGAAGAAAATCAATTAAGCCAATTTGGCTCAATTTCAAGTTAAAGTGAGCTTTTCATAAAAGCAAACTTTAACGAATTAATTCTCTTTACACATTAAACTTTAGACACCAAACAAGCTATCAATCAGAAGGGCTTCGAATGGTGAACGTGTAGGAACTGACGGCGTCGAATTTCGACTTCGTTTGACCCCTCAAACAATTGCTCAAAGTTGAGCAAATCGTTGAAATTCGTAGCCGTCATTTTGGGTTTCAAAAAACCCTACAACGACTTGAGTTGCAGGCGCGCCCGCTAAGCTTAGCGGGCGTGCCCGCCCAATGGAACTGGGCAGGCCGCATGCCCGCTGCCGTAGCGGGCCGCGCTCGCTGCAAGCAGCGGGCGCGGGCCCACTGCAAGCAGCGGGCCGCGCCCGCTCGTAGCGGGCGCCGGCCCGCTGTATGCAGTGGGCCGTGCCCGCTGCAACAGCGGGCGCTGGCCTGCTGTGCAGCGGGCGCCCGCCCGCTGCAATCAGCGGGCTTCTCTTTGGAGAACCCTCCATAAGGAATACGTTGAACCCTTCGAAGAAGATTTTGACAAATGGACTGCCTCTGAGAAGTCCGCCGAAGTGAACAATGCCAAGGCATTGAATGCTCTTCATTGTGCATTAGATCCAGATGAGTTCAATAAGATATGCACATGTAAAAGTGCATATAAAATATGGAACTATCTAGTCGTTACCCACGAGGGAACGGACAAGATAACATTGTCTAAATTATATGTTGCAATACAGAATTTCGATATGTTTCATATGCAGGATAACGAGAACATTGCAACGATGTACGAACGCTTCATCGACATCACCAATAAGCTTGAAGCTCTTGGACAAGTCTATACCCAACAAGAAAAGGTGAGAAAGATAATCATGTGAATGACCACAAAATGGGAAAGAAGAGTAATCGCTATTGAGGAGGTCAATGACATGAAGAACTATACTGTGGTGAATCTCATCGGTACTCTCATGTCTTACAAAGTAAGACGGGAGAACCAAATGAAGATTAGAGTAATGATGAACCCAACAGAGGACAAGAAGAAAGCGGTAGCATTCAAGGCTACTTCTTCATCCTCCGATTGTGAAGAATCCGAGAACGAAATGGACTTAGAAGAAATGGCACAAATGGCGAAGAAGTTCCAACGCTTCTTTCGCAAAGGTAAATTTACTTCCAAAAATAAATTTGATTCCACTAACAATACCTCGTCTCTTTGTTTTAAGTGTAACAAGCCGGGGCACATCAAGAAGGATTGCCCAATGCTTAGAAACAAAGAAAAGTGGAAAGCTCCAAAATACCACAAGTCAAACAAATACAAGAAGGACAAGAAGAAAGGATTTGTTGGGACGTTCGATAATTCAAGCGGAGATTCCTCTTGTGAATCCGAGGATGAAAAGGGTGAGAGTGTACATATGTGCTTCATGGATCGAGAAGATCCACTCTCTGATGAGAGTGATAAAGACAACGATGAACACGAGATAACCATGGATGAACTTCGTATTGCTAACGAAGAATTATTTTCTAAGTATCAATCTCTTATGCTTAGATATACTATTTTAAAGAACTCTAATGTTAGCAAATCATCCATGCCATGCATCATCAACAATGACACCATTGTTGATACACTTACACTTGAGAAAGCCACTTTGGTTTCTCAAAATGACACCTTGAGAAATGAGGTGAATTCCCTCTAATCTCAACTAAATCAAAATTATCCTAAAGATAATATTAATCTAGCTTCACATAATACACAATTGGGTATTGAGAATGATTCTCTTAAGACCCAGAGCTCAAAACACATGTGCCACTTTGGATACCAATATTTCTTCTCTTAAGGAGAAATATGAGCTCATGTCCTCCCAAGTTAAGAGATTTTACAAAGGAAAAGGGCAATTGAATGAATTGCTTGCAAACTAATTTCCGGCCACACATCGTGTTGGACTAGGTTATGTGGAAGCAAATGCATCCAAATCTTGCACCTCATATAGTGGTATAACTATAGATTTTGTGAGGCCATCCTTCGGTGCATCCACTAGTGGTGTTAAAAACACTATTGGTAGCAAACCTACCAAGAAGGCCACCACTTCACAATCTCCTTCTTTTGGCAAGAAACCCACTAAGGATGGAAACCAAAAGAAAGGTCAAGCAAATATGTACACCAACTCTCATACACGTAAGAAATCTCCTACTTCACATGTGGACATGAATGACACATTTAATGCTCCACACCCATGGACACGTGTAAACCCACACATGAGAAATATGCATGCACGTGCTCCTACACATTCATATGTTCATACACATTATCCTTCCATGTATGCTCATCCACCTCATAGTATGCATGATCCATTTGTCGCATATAACATGCATGCTTCTAATTTTGCATATAATCCATATATGTCTCATGCTTATTCACCTCCATCTTCATATGCTATATCTCATGCTCCTAGGAAGCACACACCAAATAGAACTCAACCAAATGTGCATGCGACTAGAAAAAGGACATCCAAAGCATACACAATTTGGGGTCCTAAGAATACTAGCATAAATGATAGGAATGCTTATGTTAACTCCTATTTTAGCGATGTGATAAATAGTGTCAATTATGTTGGGAAGCGAAAGGGCTAATCCCTTTGGATCCAACAAAGCTTGGGTACCATGAG
Organism: Scilla litardierei; assembly: GCA_030789695.1. NCBI lineage: Eukaryota > Viridiplantae > Streptophyta > Magnoliopsida > Asparagales > Asparagaceae > Scilla > Scilla litardierei. The sequence goes on along the minus strand of JAULAV010003016.1, from coordinate 17,719 downwards.
CTTATGGTATATTATGTAGGTACCCAAGAATAAGAAAGAGAGCAAAAAAAGTCATATTGGCTCTAAAAATAAAGGATGGATAATCGATAGAGGATGCTCCAAACACATGACGGGAGATCCCACATTGCCCTCCGAAGTGATTAGCATTAAGGATGATGCAACAGTTGCTTTTGGAGGTAATCAAAAGGGAACCGTAATTGGAGTAGGCAAAGTCGGTAATCCTTCCAAACCACTTATTACAAATGTTTATTTAGTTAGTGGTTTATGTCATAACCTTATATCCATTAGCCAACTTTGTGACAAGGGTTACAAGGTTAACTTTGGAGAGGGTCTGTGTAAAATTGTAGATTTTGATTCAAATGTTTTATTTACGGGTATTAGGCATAAAAACTTTTTTTATTTGAGCTTGCCTAAAACCATAGAACATTGTGTAGTTGTTAATACAAATGAACAACTATTATGGCATCTCCGTTTTGGTCATGTTCATTTTAAGCACTTATATAAGTTAGCTAAGCATGATCTTGTTAAAGGTTTTCTGAAAATTGTTTTTAGTAAGAAAAACTTTTGTGATTCATGCCAAAGAGGTAAACTAAGTAAATCGTCTTTCAAACTTAAAGAAGGCATAACTTCTAAGAGGCCCCTAAAATTACTTCATCTAGATTTATTTGAGCCAACTAGAACCGCTTCTTTAGGTAATGCTCATTATGGATTAGTTATCGTTGATGACTTCTCTAGATTTACTTGGGTTTCATTTTTAACATATAAAAATGAAGCTTTTGAAGAGTTTACTATATTTGCAAAGAAAATTCAAAATTTCTTAGGATCCACCATTATCACTATTCGTAGTGATCATAAGGGAGAATTTGAGAATGAATCTTTCACTAAGTTTGAATTTGAGAATGAATCTTTCACTAAGTTTTGTGATGACAACGAGATTACTCACAACTTTTCTTTTCCTAGTGCACCACCACAAAATGGTGTTGTTGAGAGAAAGAATAGGACCCCAATAGAGTGTGCACGCACCATGCTCCATGATAGTCATCTTGGACTACAATTATGGGTGGAGGCGGTGCACACGGCATGTTATGTGCTTAATAGGATCCTAGAGAGGCCCCGAACGAACAAAACTTGTTTTGAATTATTTTATGATAAAAAGACGCAAGTTAAATATTTTCGTGTTTTTGGTTCAAAATGTTTTATAAAGAACACCTTTGGTAACTTAGATAAATTTGAGCCAAGATCCGATGAAGGAATCTTTGTTGGATATTCCACACGTAGCAAAGCCTACCGGATATACAACAAAACCTCTTCAACGATCGAGGAATCACTACACGTATCATTTTATGAAGATTTGATATTCCTCATGTTGATGATGATAGTGTAGATGTTTTATGTGATTCCATTAATAATGTTAAAATTAATGATTCTATTATTGAGACTAACAATACTGATAAAATTGTTGAGGATGTTCCAAGTGATCCAGGTATTCCCAAAGCTTATCCAACCGTTCGTAATCACCACCATGGCCAAATTATTGGAGATATTGGTGTTGGTGTACGAACAAGGTCAGGAATTGATGAATTCTCTCATTGTGCATTTGTTTCTACTATTGAGCCAAAGAACATCTAAGAAGCGTATGAAGATAGCTCTTGGATAGTTGCAATGGAAGCAGAGCTCATGCAATTTGAGGGAAATGAAGTTTGGGAGCTCGTTCCTCTTCCAAATGGTCACCAAGTGATTGGGACTAAGTGGATTTTTAAGAACAAGGCCAATGAAAACGAGGTCATCACAAGGAATAAAGCAAGGTTAGTATATCAAGGTTATCGACAAGAGAACGGTATTGATTTCGACGAATCCTTTGACCCCGTAGCTAAATTAGAAGCTATTAGATTGCTTTTATCTTTTGCATTCCATAAAAATTTTAAATTATTTCAAATTGATGTTAAAAGTTCATTTTTAAATGGTATTGTTAATGAAGACGTTTATGTTTCTCAACTACTCGGTTTCATTCATGAAAAATTTTCAAACCATGTTTTCAAACTTAAAGAAAGCGTTATATGGGTTGAGACAAGCTCCTAGAGCTTGGTAAGATCGACTCAAAACCTTTCATTTGGATTTAGGTTTTAAAATGGGTGAGGTTGAGTCAACTCTCTTCATTAAAGATTATGAAAATGACATCCTGCTAATTCAAGTTTATGTAGACGATATAATATTTGGTTCTACTAACTTTAATCTTTGCCAAGAATTTTCTAAGTCTATGAAGGATGAATTCGAAAGAGCCATATGGGCGAGCTTAACTACTTCCTTGGACTACAAATTCGGCAAATGAAGGATATAACTTTCATACATCAAACAAAGTACATCAGAGAGCTTATCAAGCGATTCAGGATGGAATGGTCTTCAAGCAAACGGACTCCCATGAGTACAACGACCCATCTACATAAGGATGAGAACAGGAAAGATGTAGATGTTCATCTATATCGAGGTATGATCGGTATCTTACTCTACTTAACCACTAGTAGGCCCGATATTATGTTCTTCGTATGTCTTTGTGATAGATATCAAGCTAGACCTAAGGAATCACACTTGATTACGGTTAAACGAAATTTTCGTTACCTCAATCATTCACTAGATTATGGGTTACTTTACCCTAAGTCTAGCACATATGAGCTAAGCTTATATAGTGATGTCGACTCTGTCGGATGCAAATTCGATAGGAAGAGTACTAGTGGCACTTGCCATTTTCTATGAAATTCTCCAGTTTCTTGGTTTTCTAAGAAACAAAACTCGGTATCATTGTCCATGACTTAAGCAGAATATATTACAGCGGGTCTTGCACGTGCACAAGTTCTTTGGATGAGACACACACACAGAGACTATGGTGTCAATTGTGATATTTGTCCTATCATGGTTGATAACCAAAGTACAATTTGTCTTTCTAAGAATCTGGTACATCAATACCGTACCAAACACATAGATGTGAGACACCACTTCATTAATGATCATTTAGCTAAGAAGGACATCATCTTAGAGTACATTGAAACCCAAAAACAAATCGTCGACATCTTCACTAAACCTCTTAAAGAAGATTCATTTGTGAGGTTGCGTGGAGAATTATGGATTATGTAAGAATCTGAATTATAGGAGTTCATACCTTCATGATAAATCATGCTTTGAACTCACGTCATCGTTTCACTTCTCTTGTTTTGATATGTTATATGTTTTCACATATTTTTCAATGAGATGTATTTGAGATTTTGATGATTTGGTTTGTTTGGGTTAATATACATTATTTTTATGTTATTTATAATATTTTGATAATGATTTCATGATTAGAGTATTATTAGAGTATATGTCTTAGGGTGAGTTGTCTCAATCCTCTGGATTTCCGCCACACTGTTCATTTTTGGACCAGGATAGACAACTGTCATTCATTCGACAGGCGCCTGCCCAACTTTAATACTTCATATCTGAATTATATATTTTTTACACATGCAACTGGTGTATATTTTCTAGGCGCCTGGCTATCCGACATGAAACTAAAATTTGTTCATCAGGCGCCTGTCCTGATCTTGAAATGTCTCTGTTTAGTTATCATATTGTTTGACCCTGTGTCAGACACTGTTGCGTGATTTACAGTCGACTGTCAATTTGACATGCGAATGTGATTTACTCAACAGGTGCATGTCTATCCACCCAAGTCATTTCTTTATCTCTTCGACCAGTCGACTGATGATTGCACATCAGTCGACTATCCACATTAGTGGAGGTTTGTTAACTTGATCTGAGCCGTCGATTTGACGATCCAACGACCTAGATTCATTTGCCCCCAACTTTTAAACACGAGGCCGTCGATCTTTTCTCTCTCATCTGATCGATTTCCCTCGTCTTCCTCCTTTGAACGACAACCGTCTCTTTGTCTTCCTCGTCGTTTCAAAGATCCTACCGACGTGCGTTTATATTTCATATATTTGCGTATATTTTCTTCCGTATTTTTCCGTATTTTCTACCGTCTTGTATTCGTTTTCTTGTGTTTTCTTGTTTTCTTTCATTTTTCCGTGTTTTTTGTATTTTGCAGGAGTTTACCTGCGTAGGGGACATAAAACGATGATATCGAGAGTCCCCGGAGCAACGGGAGGAGTCACGCGTGATCCAGGGGGTCAAACGACGAAGATCGCATCTTTCAACCCCTCACCTGACCGGTTGGTCACTTCCAACCGATTGAGTGATGCACGCGTGCACCACCCGGACACAAGATGGAGCGGCCAAGAAGTCACCCGGTCGGTTTAGTGACCGGTTCAAACGCCCCAACTCTCTGGAATTCTGATGTTGAATGCCAACCGATCGGGTGACCTTCACTCGATCGGTTCACCTGTAGCCGATTCTCCGAAGCCATGACACGGAGAGATCAACCGACCGGTTCACCCGACGGCACAAAGATCCAACCGATCAGCTTCAACCCCAACCGACTGTGCCGTGGTGACCGGGTGATGTCCTATTCTGAGCTGCCGAAGAAATGAAGCAGGTCACCTGATCGGGTGACTTTTCACCCGATCGGGTGATATCATATTCTATATATATGACCCTAGGTTTTCCAGAAAGGAGAGTTGTTATTTTTTGCTGTTTTTTCTCTCTCTTGACGGCTGTAATTTTTCAGATATTTGTAAGTTTTTCGATCTTTGTCAAACTTTAATATAGTGTTATTAGTATTGCTCTTACTTCTTTTCAATCGCCTGATCATGATTTTTATGGTCGAGTTCTATTTAGATCGCTTTTTACTAAATATGTGTGAGTAGTTCCCAAATCTGGGATTTTGGTAGAAACCCCTTCGTGGGTTCTTCCCGGTGCGTCCATAGGACTAGGAAATCGATAGGGATTAGGAATCTACCGGTTACGTGGGGTGTTTTATTGTCATCGACGGGAAAAAGACCGCCTTTGACCGTTGGACCAAGGGGGAATAAACTTGGCGGTTGACTCCCTAACCGTAGCTCACGCCCTTAGCGTAGACATCGAATCCTAGTGCACAGGAGCGACAGGATGAGACGTTGGGAGTTATCGTTGTGAACTTAGTGCTCCCAGAGTCAGTCAGTGTTAATGGACACGGGAGTGCCCACTGATCGAACCCGGAAAGTCCGGCGTATCATCCTAGGCACCGACCGGAATATCGGGCCCATGGGACACTGGTACCACTTTCAGAGGCAACGTCTCACCATTAGACCCTAATTTTGATCGATATCCTACCTGTAGGCCGTATCGACGAGAATCGCACGATAGGGTGAAAACCAGAGTCCCGGGTTTTTCCTTTATATTGTTTATCCCTTGCATTCCATTTACTGTGACAACCCATTATCCGATTCGGGCTAGCTCACCCACTGGGTGAATTTGATCCTTCTTGACACAAGCACATCCACGCCTCCCTGAGTTCGACCCCCAAGCCACACTACAACACCGTGCGCTTGCGGTTACAAATATTTAAATCTAATGCCCCCAATCATATTATTGCACACATCAAACACGCACAAAGCGGGGACGTCAAGCTTTATGGCGCCGTTGCCGGGGAGGTAGCGTGCTTGTTATTTTAGGATTTAATGAACCCTTGTGTCTAGCTCTCATCCCTACCTTGCGATAATATTAGCATTCTTCTTTTTCCTTTTTATTTTCTTATTTTTATTTTTATTTTTTATCTTATCAGTTTCTTTCCCACTTTTCGCTTCACGGGTGTTTGTTGTTTTTCATGCGCAGGAGTTCAAGAAGTCTTGACGACTTGGTTCCCATTGATCCAGAGATAAACGCCACCCTAAGGCATTTGGCCGCCGAGAAGCGAAGAAGAGAGGATCCTGAAACCATGGGGGAGAGCACCCCACCTCACAAGTCCCTGCTGGAGTACTCGATGCCATCCATCGAGTCCACCTCCGCAATCCGTCCTCCTGCTATTACGACGCAAAGCTTCGAGCTTAAGCCATCTCTAGTGACGTGGATCCATCAGGATCAATTTTTGGGTGCACCCATGGAGAGCCCCATTGAACATTTGGACTCCTTCTTGGAGAAATGTGACACCTTCCAGATAAACGGTGTCACAACTGAGGCGATCCGTCTGAATCTATTCCCCTTCTCTCTGCGAGATAAGGCCAAACTGTGGCTTAGGGGGAAGGACCCGAATACATTCAACACCTGGGAGAAGCTCTCAAATGCTTTCCTGATGAAGTTCTTTCCTCCAGGGAAGACCATGAAGCTGAGGAGTGAGATCTCCTCCTTCTCCCAGGCCAGCCACGAGTCTCTGCATGAAGCCTGGACCAGATACAAGGATATGCAGTGGAGATGTCCCCACCATGAGCTCCCCAAGTGGCAGATTATAAATCTGTTCTATAATGGGTTGAGGGACGATTTGAAATCTTCCATGGACGCCACAGCTGGAGGGTCCTTTATGTCAAGGAGCGAAGAAGATGCCGGACAGATTCTCGAAAATATGGCATCTAACAATGAGCGATGGTGTGACGAGAGAGCCACACCTAGATCTGGGGGGCATCCAAAGGGTCGAGGACGTCGAAAAATTATCCAGCAAGTTTGACTTGCTGTCGACCCAGATCTCCGCATTGATGGTAGGCACCGGTGGCGCCGGTACATAACAGATTGCTGCAGTGGAATCCGAAGTCTTTGGAGAATTCGACGGTGGTGACATCTCACCACCGTTGGATCAGGCGAGCACATTATTTTACAATCCTATGGGGAATGCGCCTTTTCCACCACGAACCAACTCCAACCCGGCCTACTCTCCAAACAACCGGAATCATCCCAACCTTAGTTACCGGGCACCGTATCAACAGCCGACTCAGCAGCAACAACCACAGATATATCTGCCGGCTAGGCCTCAGCAGCAGCAGTTTCAGCAGTAGTGATTTCAGTAGCAACAACCTCCACAACAGTATCAGCAGTTTGCTCCAAGGAATCAGCAGCCCATCCAACAGCAATATGGCCAGCAGAGGGCCATCTCTCCGGTTGAGTCCCTCTTGACTCAATACATCGCCAACCAGGAGAAGATAAATCTGAAGCTGGAAATGGGACAGAGAGTTCTCACTGATCAGGTGACCCAGCTGGGGTTGCAAGTGGTGAACCTTCAGAGGCCGCAGAATCTATTACCACCATAGCCTGAGGTGAACCCGAGGGGGGCTAATCAAACCTTGGCACTCACGCCTGAGCATGCAAATGTGTCTGCTATCGTCCTGAGGAGCGGGACGCAAATCCCCACGAGAGTGCCCCCCAAGGAGCCGGAAGCACCGTTGGTCATGGAACGACCAATTGAAAAATTAAATGACGACGGTTCTTCGTCGCCAAAGCCAACTATTCCAGAGGGAGTCCATGGAGAGGAGAAGAAAAAGGATGAGGAAGGGAGCCTCAGAGTATTCAAGCCCGTTGTGCCTTTTCCACAACGGCTTGCCCAAGCCAAAATATATGAGAAGTATGGCAAATTCTTTGCCATGGTCAAAGATCTGAGCTTGCAAATCCCCTTCCTCAAAGCTATCGAGACTACTCCCTCCTACGCCATGTTTCTAAAGGACTTGGTGACACGAGGATCCAGAAAGGAGAAGGTCGTATTAACGGCGGAGTGCAGCGCCCTCATTCATCGCGCAAATCCACCCAAGCTTAAAGACCCAGGAAGTTTCTCCATCCCTTGTTCGATTGGGGAAGTGCGAATCCAGAGGGCGCTCGTCGATCTAGGAGCGAGCGTCAGTCTAATGCCCTTTTCGCTATACAAGAGAATAGGGATGGAAGACTTGGAGCCCACCGGCATGACATTACAGCTTGCTGACCGTTCGGTCAAATACCCGATGGGAGTAGTAGACGACCTCCCTATTGATGTGGGTGGAGTACAAGTACCGGTGGATTTTGTGGTGATGGACATGCCGGAAGATAAGCACACCCCTATTATCCTTGGACGGCCCTTTATGGAAACCGCCGGTGTTTTGATAGACGTGAAGAATGGGAAGCTTTCCCTCAACGTCGGCCAAGAAAAAGTCGAATTTGACTTAGGGTTGTCAATGAGGCACCCCGATCCCCCGGACGATCAGAGATGCAACGTGCTGGAATTGGAAGAAGAGAGAGCTGTGGAGGCAAGCTCCTGGGAAATTCTCTCGAGAAATCCCCCCGACCACTTGGGAGATCTTGGAGAGCAAGTTGGCTCACCAAAGAAAGAAGTTGCTGATGAGGCGGTCGCCCGACATGTGATCCCTCTCGGATTACTAAAAGCTCCTCCTACGAGGAGAAAAGGCAAAGAGCCCATGGGGCTCACCGGTGACGAGATTCGAATCCTGAAACGAGTGGCGGTGGATGCCAACATAAGGGAAAAGCCCCTGGATCCCGTCAACAAGGGTAGGTTCGTCGAACAAGTTTTCTTCTCACCACCGACGACTCCGAAGTCCGCCAACTCTGAAGCTGGAGCGATGTCGATCCTAGGGCATCACCCCCGTCCGCCTTGAGTATCATCCACGGGCGTTGAGCAAACGATGCTAAACAAAAGCGCTTCATGGGAGGCAACCCATGCTCTAAACTTTTATCTTCATTTTTAGGATTTTTATCACCTTTATCTTTTCTATTTTAATAATTAAATTCAGCAGCCGCGAGATCATCCGTCGAGAAACTTAGGCCATTCGTGATTTTCTGCAGGAAACAAGCCATCACCCGATCGGGTGACTATTCAACCGATCGAGTGAGACGTATCAGACGATGGCCGTATCTGCTCTCCTTGCGAACCAGTTGGGTGAAGCATCGTGTGACCGGGTGACAGACCGTGCGAGAAGGCCTGAACTCTCGGGAAATTTAGGGGATGTACCAACCGATCGGTTGAGTAAAGCCGCTGTCGTGTGGCAGACCGGGTGAACTGGGCTGAAGTCTCGAGAATTTTTGAGAAGTAATCAACCGATCGGTTGATACGAAGCTTGGTCGGGTGACAGACCGGGTGAGATGTACTAAACTTTCGGGAAAAATTTTGAAGCGGCGAACCGATCGATTGAGTTCTCAACCGATCGGGTCGCCTGTAGCCAACTTTCAGCAAAAATTTCGACCTAAAAGTCAGCCGATCGGTTGACATTTTACCCGATCGGTTCGACTTAAAATCCTATATATAGCCGTCCTCCGCCCGTTCATTCCGCCCTCACCCGATTTCGAATTTTCGATCGCCGTTTCGACTCCTCTGCCTTCGCCCGACCTAGTTCTTCCTCTCAACTGACCCTAATCGATCTCTCCACTCTCCTTTTCCATCTCTCCATCGATTTCTTCCCCTTCCTCTTCGATCTCACCCACTTCAAGCCCAAATTTTCGCCCATCCCCCCCCCATTTTCGAAATTTGCTGGAAGGATTCGCCGCGGCTTCACACATGTTCCTATTGCGTTGCGTTGGGGCGTCTACGAGCAACGATCTTCATCTCAATTGGGTAACCTCGCTCCTTAGCTCAATTTTTATTTTGCCCTAGAATTTCATTTTGCTCGTTTGCCATGTTAGTGTGTATTCATCGTATTTTGCATACATTCACACACACACACACACACACACACACACACACACACACACACACACACACACACGACTCCTGCACAATGCCTCCTCGCCTTGCTAAACCCACCGACGCCACCATTTCCAACTCTAGACCCACCCGGCGCGCTCGTCGCACACAACCCACCACCACCACCAATTCATCCACCACCCCACGCCCCTCTGACCCCGTTTACATTGGCGATACCAAATACGAGGTGTCATTCAATGACGACGACCAAGCCGACCGGTTCATGGCCATGCTCCTCCTAGCCAGAGCTGGTGGTCAGGCAACTCAGTAGTCAGTCGAGCGTGACCTGCCCGTCCTTCAAAGCCTCGTTTGCCACATTCGCACTGACCCACCCGATGTCTCCAAGCTTCACATCCCACCCCCACCACTCCTGGTCCTCAGCACAGGCCCCCATCACCACCCCCAGAGGGTGGTGCCTCTGCTTGATACTTTCCCATCCATCTTTTGCCTCCCCCTATTTTTTGTGCCCATCTGTCTATGCGGGGCCCTGCTTTACCACTGCTAGGAGAGGACCTACTCACGTTTCGAGTCCCTTCTTTTTTATTTTTTATTTCCATTCTTTTCTTTTATTGACCTCCCCCTTGCATATCTCTGCTTTTTCACGATCAAATCATCTTGCTAGCATTGTCACATTTAGCTTGAGGGAAGTCAAATTTTTGGGTGTGCTGTCGTGTTTTGTTTTTCTTTGTGCGTTTGTTTATTTGTCGTGTCGTGTGATTTTCTTTCTTTCATTTATTTTTATTTTTTATTTTCTATTTATATGTCATGTGGTGTGCTTTTTATTTTTATTTCTTATTTTCAGTTTCGTTTGTATGATTTTCTTGTCTTTCATGTGTTTTTGTTTCTGTGCGTATTCCCCCCTTATTCATTGCCCTCCCGTATTTAATTCTATTGCATTGAGGGCAATGCAAGTTTCAGCTTGGGGGAGTCGCACTCTGTGCGTCATTTGTCTCTTTTTCTTCGTTATTTGAGCCGTTTTTCTCCATCTTTTTCTTTTTCATTTTCTTTTCTTCTTTTTATCTCTTTTTCCTAGAGATGAACCCTATGATGAATTGCCACAAAATCACACACACCTAGCATGGCATCGATAATCACATTCACTAACACTAGGATATTGAGTCCTCTTGCATTTCATGTATCGTGGGTTCACTTAGCTTTTTGTGAGTCGTGCGTCGTGCCTAGCTGTTTGGTGTGCTTCTACTTTGTGATTTTAATTTATATACCTGTCCAGGAATGACCCCAAGATTATCTGCTTCGATTTGAGTGTGCGGTATTTGTTTTTACTGTCTGCTTCTTTTGCATGCTATATATATATCGTATACTTCATTTCGCATTTGTCAGGATTCCATAATTAAGGACTAGGATAACCCATTTAGCCCATGCTCTGATTAGCGAGAATAGTTTCCTTTGCCCAAGCGTTTAGATTCCGATTTCTTTTTTGTTTTACTTGGTGCAAATCCCCTCGTCGTGTACCGTTCTCCCACTTGGGAGAGAACACATGTGTAAAGCCAAAAAAACCCCAAAAAAATCCAAAAGAAAAGAAAAACCCAAAAAAAGAAAAGAAAAGAAAAAAATTTGTATAGCCAAAAAGCCAAAAAAATGCAAATACCCAAAACCCAAAAAAAATTCCCGTGTGAATATTTTCCTACTTATCGAGAATAAAGGGAAGGCGAGAATTTGTACCGAGTGTTCTACTCCACATCATCTCAACCCCCATCGGTTTTGAAAACACTTGGCTTAAGAACTTTTTAGCTATTATCTAGGCTATAGTGTGGTGATTTCCTTGACCCTAGTTGTGGAGTCGCTGACGCATGATATGTTTCGATTCTTGCTCTATTCTCATGCATTCTTGAGCTATATATTCACCGCTTTATTCGGATCGAATCGATATTTGGGTCGTATCTTGGATTTGTGTATATCGAGCTATATTGCACAATGTAGATAGTGACATCGTTTGCTAGCACGCGACCACGCTCACTCGCGCTTCACCGAGTGGGCCTACGGCACTTGTCTGGACTCCTATTCCTTGATTTAGTGATGTGATTTGGCGTTTGCCCGCTTGGAGTGTGTTTTTGATTTTGCTGGCTCTGACGGGCGATTTAGGATTTTCTGTTTTCTCTTTTCCTTTCCTTCTCTCTATTTTCTCCCTCCGAGCTTCTACTCTCATTCGTCTTCCTCGAGGACGAGGAAGAGTTTAGCTTGGGGGATTTTGACGTGCGTTTATATTTCATATATTTGCGCACGTTTTCTTCCGTGTTTTTCCATATTTTCTGACGTCTTGTATTCGTTTTCTCGTGTTTTCTTGTTTTCTTTCACTTTTCCGTGTTTTTTGTATTTTACAAGAGTTTACCGGTATATGGGACATAAAACGACGATATCGAGAGTCCCCGGAGCAACGGGAGGAGTCACGTGTGATCCAGGGGGTCAAACGACGAAGATCGCATCTTTCAGCCCCTCAACCGACCGGTTGGTCACTTCCAACCGATCGGGTGATGCACACGTGCACCACCCGGACATAAGATGGAGCGGCCAAGAAGTCACCTGGTTGGTTCAGTGACCGGTTCAAACGCCCCAACTCTCTGGAATTCTGATGCTGAATGCCAACCGATCGGGTGACCTTCACCCGATCGGTTTACCTGTAGCCGATTCTCCGAAGCCATAACACGGATAGATCAACCGACCGGTTCACCCAATGGCATGAAGATCCAACCGATCAGCTTCAACCCCAACCGACCGTGCCGTGGTGACCAGGTGATGTCCTATTCTGAGCTGCCGAAGAAACGAAGCAGGTCGCCCGATCGGGTGACTTTTCACCTGATCGGGTGATATCGTATTCTATATATATGACCCTAGGTTTTCCAGAAAGGAGAGTTGTTCTTTTTTTCTGTTTTTTCTATCTCTTGACGGCTGTAATTTTTCAGATATTTGTAAGTTTTCCGATCTTTGTCAAACTTTAATATAGTGTTATTAGTATTGCTCTTACTGCTTTTCAATCACCTGATCATGATTTTTACGGTCGATTTCTATTTAGATCGCTTTTTACTAAATATGTGTGAGTAGTTCCCAAATCTGGGATTTTGGTGGAAACCCCTTCGTGGGTTCTTCCCGATGTGTCCATAGGACTAGGAAATCGATAGGGATTAGGAATCTACCGGTTACGCGGGGTGTTTTATTGTCATCGACGGGAAAAAGACCGCCTTTGACCGTTGGACCAAGGGGGAATAAACTTGGCGCTTGACTCCCTAGCCGTAGCTCACGCCCTTAGCGTAGACATCGAATCCTAGCACGTAGGAGCGACATGATGAGACGTTGGGAGTTATCGTTGTGAACTTAGTGCTCCCGGAGTCGGTCAGTGTTAATGGACACGGGAGTGCCCACTGACCGAACCCGGGAAGTCCGACGTATCATCCTGGGCACCGACCGGAATATCGGGCCCATGGGATGTTGGTACCACTTTCAGAGGCAACGTCTCACCATTAAACCCTAATTCCGATCGATATCCTACCCGTAGGCCGTATCGACGAGAATCGCACGATAGGGTGGAAACCAGAGTCCCGGATTTTCCCTTTATATTGTTTATCCTTTGCATTCCATTTACTGTGACAACCCATTATCCGATTCGGGCTAGCTCACCCACGGGGTGAATTTGATCCTTCTTGACATAAGCACATCCACGCCTCCCTGAGTTCGACCCCCAAGCCACACTACAACACCGTGCACTTGCGGTTACAAATATTTAAATCTCACGCCCCCAATCATATTATTGCACACATCAAACACGCACAAAGTGAGGACGTCACCTACCCATCGATCTCTCTCCTCGATCACTCGATTGAGAGTTTAGGTCTCTCCTCCTCCGTCGTTCGTCGCAGATTTTGGTATATCTCTCTCATTTTCCGTTCGATCGTGCTCTAGTTTTATCGTTTTCTCTTGATTCGTGCGATGGCTCCTCCCAAGACCAAAGGGAAAGCTATTGTTCCCATTAAGCCTAGGAACCCTAAACCTATTGCTACCGAACCCAAGAAAACCCCCTATAGAGCCTGCACCAAATTTTTGCAGCCTCTCTCTGATGTTTCGGATACTTCAGACTCTACTTCTTCTTCCACCGAAGAAGAAGACTTCGTTGAGCCTCTTCAGAAGCGTCAGTGTAGACCCATTAGTGTTCGCATCAATGAGCCTACCACTGAGGCTGATTCCAATCGTGTGGCTGCTAGCACCCACCCCGAGACTATTCCTGCTACAACCCAAGGCCAAAATCCACCCAGGTCTCCTCCTGCTGATCCTCTTGTCCCCATTTGTCAAGATGATTTTTATTTGGCAAAATTTCATGCTATGCTTGGGATCAAGCTCCTTCATGAGAGATTCATTGTTTTTCAGGCCTTCACCGTTGAGAGACTATCCGAGATCCTTACGTCTACCAATTTGGTCGATTTGGTTCGATACTCTCATGTCGACTCCCCTCATGCCTACCATTCCTTGTCAAGCTATTTTATGCCAACCACATTTGTGGTGAATATGCTGACACGGGATTCATTGACACCGTTGTTCAGGGGACTCGTATCGGGCTTGACCCTATTCTCTTAGGAACCATTCTTAGGATTCCTTCCTCTGGCTTCTTGCCCGCTGATATTTCACTCTCAGACGTTGCAGATCTTGATAAGACTATCCTTCAGACATGTTCTCTGTGATCCCTTCATATCTCTCCTCTGGCATCAGGGCTTCAATGTTTTCTACTCGAGGTAGGGCTGTTCACCTAGAGGTGAAGTCCAACATCTTGCCAAAATATGGCTCCTCTGATCAGCATTCTCAGGAGATTCTCCGTTGCATGTACGCCATCGTCTCTGGCATGTCAGTGAACTGGGCTGGGGTCCTCCTTGATCGGATGGACATGGTCAAGTTCATACTGCCTCCTCTCACATTCCATATGGAGGACTCCTCACTCTAGTCTTTCGTCATTTCATGATCTATCTGTCTCTATATGGGCCCATGCCCATTGGCCCTCTTCTTGATGCTTCTGTTAAATCGAAGTCTTCTTCGGCTCTGCAGACGACATCAAAGAAGAGGTAGTCTTCTTCAGTTCCATCTTCATCCACCGTTCTACCCACTGATCAGTCTCTTCATCTGCTGCACCCTCTTGTGATCTGTTGGACGAGAAGGTTTCTGGTCTTTATGAGTTGTTCCATCTGATGTTCCAGCATAAGGGCATTCCCTTCCCTGCTCATCTCAGGTCTTTTGTACCATCTCCTCAACCTTCTCAGCCTCATCCTCCGGTCATCACTGAGCTTCCTGCGCCTACTGTTGACATTGCTTCTGAGACGGCTGTTGCTCTAGCACCTCAGGATGTCTCCACAGCTGTTGCTGCTGCTCCTCTTCTCGAGGATATTCATGATGATCCAGAGGCCCAGGACTTTCGTGTTAAGTTGGCTACTCACGTACACTCCTCTGCAGCTGATTTGGATTGACGCTTTACAGTGACTTCTCACCTGTAGGCCTAGATTTTTTTTAGGGTTGAGAGTTTGAGTGTCTGTCTGTATTTTGATTTTTGATTGTACTGATGGATGATGGTATATGTATGATGATCATATTTTTGTATGTACATGGGATTGATGTTGTCGTTTGTACTCCTTGTATCTTTTGATTATATATATATATATATTGCAAGATAAGTTAGTAGGTATATTAATGAAAATCAAAGATACAAGGTGGTTGATCACAGATTACAAGGCGCAATGACTAGGGAGAGGACACACGCGTCGTCACCCTAGATCATATTGCCTAGTAACAATGATCAGAACCACAGAACCAATATATTACAATACATACACATCAATCCAACACCTCTCAACCGAACCAAAAGAGAGAATAAGAAACCGAAATGGCCTAGACACACAGAGTGTTACAGACAAACAAAGTAACAGGAAGCCGCAATGGGCAGCAGACGAACCCCCAAACACAGCACAAAGCCTCGCAATTTCTGCCCAGCACATTAGTTCCCGCCCAGGTCATAGCAATGCCGCAAGCAATTTGCAGAAGTATGCCGCCCAGCACAGGCATAAAGCCGCAGTCCATCATAAATCCGCCTGTAGCCTTACTCACATGCCAGTGGCCAGCCGCACATACAAAATATTCAGCCCGTGTCAAAAGGACGGATGTCCCAGTTCATTGCAGCTGTAGAAGCATCATCCTCCACCTCTTCAGTATGACGAAAAAACAAGCGGACGTCCGCTGAGATGTCATCAAAGAGTACGATCTTCGGCTTACTAACTTTTTCAAAAACTCTCCTGTTGCGCTCCCGCCACAGGTGATATACCACAGAAGCAAGCACTACCCGAGCAAGCAGACCAAGGAGCCCCTTCTTCACATATTTTTCCAAGAAATAGGACCCAACAGTTGGCAGAAGGAGGGACGAAGGTCCTTTAGCTCCCAGCTTGAGAAGGGCTCGACGCATTAGATAGTTGGAATAAGGACAATCAAAGGACAGATGAGAAATAGTTTCCGGGGTACCATCAGAGCACAACTCACATGCATTAGAGTTTAGATCACACCATTTTTCCATTCGCACTTTTGTAAGAAGTTTATCTTTAAACGCACGTAGCAGGGTAATAGACATTTTTGGGATGGACTTACTAAACCAAATCAGTTTAGAGAATGGGTACGGGGTACCTTTATCACGCACTTCGTCCAAAGCGTCTTTGAATTTGAAAGTTGAATCTCGCTTCCATTCCCAAGTATCAGCACCGGGGGACAAAGTGATTTGCTGGAGTAAAGGTTTCAAGTTAGAAATTTCAGCATTATCCATCCAAGAAGTTCCATCCCAATAGTCGCTAACAAGTTTCCTATTAGCTCCTTCTGGAATACTGAAAAGATTTTTCAAGGGACCATTTGGAAGCCAATTGTCATGACAGAAAAGCGTGTCCTTCCCATCCCGGACCTTCCTGAAAATAATACGCTGCGAGAGATTTCTGCAGTGAAGAAGGAACTTCCACGTACCAGATTGAGAGGCATCTCCTTTTGCAACATAAAACTTGGAAGAATCCTTATATTTTTTACGCATGTACTCAGCCCATAAGCCTTTGACCTGAAGGAATCTCCATGTTAATTTAATCCCAGAAGCAAGATTCAAATCAGGAAGTAATCTTAGCCCAACACCCCCTTCCTTCTTAGGTCTGCAAGAATCTCTCCAGGCCCAAGATTTAGTAGTACCCCAAATAAATTTTCTACACATGGAAGTCAGGGTTCGCAGAACTGATGCATGTACTTTATATACCTGAATCCAGAAAGCAATCATTCCATAAATCACACTTCTTACCAGCTCGATGCGCCCAGAAATTGATAAAAGCGAAGAAGACCACCCACTCAGCCGCTTCCTACACTTATCAATCAAGCGGCTGTACATATGTGCTTTTGGATAATTGGATGAGAGAGGAAGCCTCAGGTAAGTAGTAATAGTATTTGCCCGCTTAGCACCCAAATAATCAGCAAGTTCACCAGGATTCTTCACACCTTTGCTGAACATGGATAGACTCTTCTCCCAGTTGATCTCCAGACCTGTGAAGTTCTTGAAATCCTCCAGCAAGTTTTTAAGGCCCCTTAGTGAGTTTCCAGTTGCACGACAGAAAACCAAAAGGTCGTCAGCAAATAACAAATGAGATATAGATCCAGCTCGTTTCATAGGATGGACGGTTCCTTTAGCAATAGCTTTGGCAAGCAGGAGAGAGAAAGCTTCCATGATAATAACAAATAGAAATGGGGATAGAGGATCTCCTTGTCTTATCCCTCTATTTCCACCAAAGAAGCCCACAGGGGACCCATTAACCATAACTGAGAAAGATGCAGTCGAAATGCATTCCTTAATCCAGCCGATGAACTTATTCCCAAATCCCATCTGATGCAACATATAATACACAAACTCTCTGTTAACACTGTCAAAGGCCTTTCTGAGGTCCAATTTAAGACATGCCTTGGATCCCATGGGGTTGCTAAAATCCCTGATCTGCTCATGAGCAAGTAAAGTACAATCAGAGAGAAGTCTCCCATGAATGAACGCCGATTGGTTTGGAGAAACCAACTCGGTAATAATTCTCTTCAGTCTGTTGCGAATCACTTTGCTAATGATTTTTTAAATGATATTGTAGCAAGCAATAGGCCTGTAATCTCTAAGCG
>JAULAV010003015.1:0-25000 GCA_030789695.1 Scilla litardierei | reverse complement strand
GATGAGATTTATCTAGCTTGATATTGGCTTATTACCTCAAGTTCCAAGTTCGAATAGATGTTGTCATCATAATAGCCCTCATTTTCATGTGATGCCGTTATCTCATCTTAATTTTGGCTACTTGAGAAGTCAGAAACCTATTGTGATGAGATTGGTTTAGGGACTAGTTACGGAAGTTATGGTGATGTCAATAGTATGTATTCATACATACCATCTCTTATTTTCTTGATGTTATGATATCACATTATATTTCATGCTATTAACAACTTATTTTACTAAATCATTATATTTATCAACCATTCTCATTGATCATTTAATTGCTTAGGCAATGATCGGTCTTCTAATTCTGAGGATAGAATTTTTGTAAGGAGGGTAGAATGTAACGGCATGTTTTTGTCGTGCACGTTTTTCCGTAACAAAAACAATTTAAACGATTTCAAAAATGAGTAAATGATTTTTTATACTTTTTTCATCCCTTAAATCTAGAAACGGACTTCGTATTCGGAATCATCGCGACGATACGAACCCGTGGTATTATTTTCGTAACTTTTCGGAGACATTTTGTCTCAGGGGCAAAATCGTAATTTTCAATATTTAATTATTTTAATAATTACCCTTTTAATAATTACATTGCTAATTGACTTTTAACATTAACCTAAACCCCCAACAATTTAAACATGGATACACATTGAACACCCTCTTAAGCCAGATACATCCCCATAACCCACCCTTTTGTCAAACCCATACCAACCCTAATTAATTTTATTACTATTAGGATAATATACATTATTAAACACTTAATATTATTTAAACCCCCACAATCTCTTCTCCCGCATTCTCTCTAACCTAGCACCACACGACCTAACTCCCTGCAGCCTTTCCCGCCGTGGCCGCGACCCTTGCCGAGCTCCCCCGTCGCTGCGCTCCCTCTGACGAGCCACCTCCATACCCGACCGCCCACAGAGCCCCCCAACTCCCCTTCTACTCGTCGACAGCCCCAAGCCTGCTCGAGCTTCGACAGCCCTACAGCGAGCTCCGGTGAGCCCCTCTCAAACCCCATGATCCCTCACTCTTCTCCAACAAACCCCACTTTGCATCACCGTCGCCGCTTCCGCCACCATCGGCATAGCTCCCCTCTCACCAAAGCATCTCCCCCATCTCTCCTTGCCGCCGACGAGCCCCCGCTCCACCCTCCTCCGAATGCCGAGCGCCACCGAAGCCCCCCATGGGCTTACACCTCCGCCGCTCTGCCACTTCTCACTCACCACCGTGCTTCGACGAGCAGCCCCATCATCGAGAGCTCCAACTCAAACCAAGCCCCGCTGGCATCCCACGGTGCCACCAACCTCAACAAACACCAGACGCCCACTTGACGTTGTTGCCTCGACCTCCTCCACCTCTCGACAGCCCCCGAGCGTTGTGCCACGCCCCCAGCGCCACCGCGTCCCTCCACGCCTATGCAAAACCCAGCAGTGCCCCCACTACCATCGTCACTTACTGCTGCCCACCACCCACCGGAAGCCCCTCGCATCGCTCGCCGCTCCCCCCGACGCCGCTTGACCCCACCTCCGTCACTACTATCGAACGAGACCCCCTTGCATGCGAGAAGAAAGAGGGTGGGTGAGTACGTTTAACTAATGTGTGTAAGAGTACGTATATTAATACGTATAAACATGCGTATATTAGTGAATTATAATACATTATATAAGAGATATATAGTTTAAATTCATAGTATATTATATAAGCATAAAAAATACACGGTAAGACCCAGAAAATCCGAAACGATGAAACAAATCAATATGCGTTGGTTTCATCTCCAAAAGGCAAGTACATCTCCCACAATGATTTTTCATATTCAAAACTCAATAAATCTAATTACGCTTTAAAATTCATATCACGAGAATTTCGCGTACACTGACGTAAGAGAAAATTATATGTTGTAGTACTAAATGAGATGCTCGTTTTGACAGCTTATTTGAAGTTTTTGACGTGTTGTTCACTCTGAATAAATCAGTGAACATTACGATATATTGTTTTCTAATTTAGAAAATTAGTTTTTAAATTCTTTTTAAATTCTAAATTTTGTTTTTGAACTTTTAAAATTATTAAAAATACATTTAGGCTTCAGAAAAATATTTTCTTCTTATCTAAAATTATTTTACTCATATCTAGCATATCTAAAAATTATCAGTACGTATTTTGACCCATTTTAAGCGATAATAAAAATGCGAACACGTTAAGAAAAATAGATAGAAAATAGTGTGACCAATAACATATGATTTTCTTATGTTTGCAGGTACCGTTTCTCGTGCACGAGCATCCTAGATAACCCTAGTTACATGCTCGGCTTATCACGATGATTCTTAAACCTGTAAGTCATTGTAATTCTAACTTTAGAAATTTAGATAGTGTACTCATATGAACTTAGGACCTCATATATAGTCTCAGAACGGCAATTGACCTGAACCAATGATTATAGACCTAATTAACTAGAGAACTAATCAACCATAGAATGACTATGGACTTAAACAAACGACATTGCCAACTTTTAACTTTGGTCGATGTAGCACACGACAATCTACTTGGGTAAATTGTGTACTAATGGAAATGCTACATGCTCGAAGCATGGAATAAGCATCTTAGATGTTGGACTTGTCTTTATCCTCAAATTTCTTAGTATCTGCTTTGCTTTACTTTCTGGTTTTCAATAATAAAGTCAATCAGTGGTCCTGGTTTAACCATCATAGTAAATATGAAACTACTCGTCTGTTTGTGAATATAATCGATGGAGCAGATGTGATAATTGCTTTTCTTAACATTGGTATCACCAGGTGTCTAGAATCGTTTGCGCCAAAGTTTTGATCACCCTGCTTACGGGGATAGTGACCTGCTTGGCCAAACCTAACTGGTCGTGTATGCATGGATCAATGTTAGAATTCCAATTATCATCAGTGTTCAACTATTGATTATAAATACATTTGAATAAGTTACTTCGACCTTTCATCACCATGATAACTCTTGTTCACTGTTGTCGACCATGTCTTGAGGCCTTTCAACTGAAAAATTATGCATGATTACTCATGTCTAAATAGTTACGTCGCTTGCTGCATGACATCTATGACTCAGTGAATGCTAATGAATTATCTTATGTAATATATTATGGTATATTCTGTGAAATATCTTGTGGTACATCTTGTGGAATATCTTGTGGAACATTCCATATGAAACACATACATAGAACACTTGACACTTCACTGGGTTTGAGGTACCTCATTGTAGAGTGTGTGTGTGGGATCTATGAATGGGAGGCACCTCTCTTGTCAAGTGACTCGGAGTCTCGTCTCCTTTTCACGCCCCGTCCAATTTTCAAAACTATTCCAGATTTCAAAAGTATGTTGTATGTAGCCGCACGGGGTTAGATCCCCATTGCGAAAGAGGTGGGCTCCATGGTTGTATATCATACTCTCCTACATGAGTCACATAGTTTAAATAATTAATGCTAGCATCACAATAACTATTTAATTGAAATGCACATCTTTTCCAGTACTTTACATGTTTACTATTGTTACAGTTCATGCCTGCTAGTTTTACTATTCATGCCTATTAGTATTACTATTGTTATCATTATGGTTGCTCTTGTATGTTTCTTGCTTTATTACACAATCACTTTTACTTGCAATATTGCACGACCGTGCATGCCTGCTCTTACCTTACTCGTTGCACTTGCATGATCATCTTTAATTGTTTACCATATACTGTTCCATACTTTGCACTACTCTATTTCTATTGCTAGAATTGTTGTGACTTACCTACGGCTCCATCTTCTTGGCACCGCAGACGGCGTACATGTTGAGGTAGATGTTCCTGAGTTGGCAGAGCCAGAGTTTGACCTGAGACCGCAGCTTTTAGAGTTATTTTCACTTATGTACTTCCTTTCTTTCAGGTATCTTTTTTGGAGCGTACTGTAAAGTATGGATTGTAATAAATGGACAATATTTTAGTATTTTTGTATATCTCTACATCGTGGCTATATTTTTTTCAATGGTCATCTACAACCCGACAAAAGTAATCAAATAAGTAATGGCCTATAAGAGCGGGTCGTTACATAAATGCTATGCTTCTTATGTTACACTTAATGTTTTACGTGCATAGAATGAGGAATCCATGTCGTAAATGATATGCTTCATATGGTACACTTCATGTTTCATGTGCACAGAATGAGAAATCCATGTTGTAAATGCTATGCTTTATATGCTACACTTTATGTTTCATGTGCATAGAATGAGAACTACATGTTGTTGTTGGTGTGCTTCATATGTTAAACTTTATGTGTTTTCATGTTCATGAAAATAGAGCTCCACATATGGTTGTTTTTTGTGTCATGATAGTAGCATGTTTCATGGCATAAAAAATATGGGAATTTGTCATGTAGAGAGTGTGTCATGATAGTTCCACATATGTTTCATAGCATGTTTCCCATATTTAGTTCTCAAATAACCGCGGCTTGTTCCCCTAAAAAGAAAGCTGCCAAGTAAAAACCTTCCTTCTCTTCTTTTGTGCAGAGACAAAGGACTCATTTTGTCCATTCATGTCATGTCTTGTTTGATTTTGTAATTTGTATTAGGCTTGCTGAAATGTTTGTAAATATGTGAATTATAAATGGAAGCCTCATTTCGATTGCACTGAAAAAAGTCGGATATGTTACTCGGTGGTTCGTTCTCTTAAGTGGATTTTCTTCTTGCTTTTATATGTTTAGATTTCGTAACGAATTAATGTTTGAATGCTGAGGATTATTGAGAAATTTTTCCAAACAATAACATATCTGATACACTCTGCTACATAATTGTAGTGCACATTGAACTATCTGATACAATAACAATGATACATTCACATCGCTAATAAAAAAGTTTAGATGTGAGTATTATTATGCAGAGAGCGCACAACCCGTTGTGCGTGTGGTTAAGTCATTAGTTTGAAGTAATATTAATCTGTGTGCATAACCGGTAAAATTATACCACGTTGTGCGCGTCGGGTTAAAACGTTTATAGTGGACCCAATTACTCCATGCGCACAAAGGCATGTATAATTTCTCCCTATTTGGACCGTTGTGCACATCGGGAAAAAACTTTGCTACGAGTAAAATTTACTCGTCGCACACAACATGCTACATAATAGCATGTTTTGGGCGGTAATAAAAAAGGTTAGAGGGGAGTATTATTGTCCATAGCGTACAACCCATTGAACGCATGAGTTAAAAGACTTTAGTTTGAAGTAATATTAATCCACACGTACAACGTGTAAAAATTATACTCCGTTGTGCGCATCGAGTGAAAACGGATACCTTACTCCACGCACACAATGACATGTAAAATTTCTCCCCATTTGGAACATTGTGCGTGTCGGGAAAAAACTTTGCTACGAGTAAAATTTACTCGTCGCACACAACGTGCTATATAATAGTGCGTCGTGTGAGGTAATAAAAAAGTTTAGAGGGGAGTATTATTGTTCACAGTGCACAACTCGTTGGCGACCATATTTATAACGCGATGAACAGTTCCCCAATCTTGTTTGTTTTGCGCTGGAAATTAAAGAATTTTACAAGTTTTTTCACAGAGAGTAATTTTCTTAATAGCATCAATTTTGCTCAAGGCGCAAAACCGTTCAGTTTCCTTGTTTTGTAGAGAGTAATTTACCTCTTTTCACCACAGGCTAAAATACTTGGGATTACGCATTTTTCGCGTTGGGATTATGTGTTTTGCGCGTTGAATAAATAAATGTTCATTCCTGAGATCCCTTGTATTACTGTAGGATAACAGACTTATTATACTCTTCAATTTGAATGGTCCAATTCCGCTATAAATGGACCGTGACTGCCCTGGGTGCCCTAGGAGGGGTCCGGCCTTGGCTACCGTCTCTGAAGATGCATATGAAATCTGAGGAGTGCAAGCTGATGCTTCTGTCTCCTAAGTATGCTCCTTTCTGTGGTCTGTGTAGAGAAGAATGACCCCTGGCCTTGGGCCCTGGTTGAATGCTCTGGGTCCCCTAGGTTGGCCGGGCATGTCTACCGTCCCTCTGAGGCACACACACTCCCTCATGTACTTTTCGATCTCCTGGCGGGCAGCCAAATTGGCTAAATCTGACTATGGATGAAGTAGATCATACCTGTCCCTGGCCTCCTGCAGATTTCCCCAATTTGCTAGACAAGAGATCGAAAAGTACAAGAGGGAGTGTTTGTGCCTCAGAGGGATGGTAGCCATGCCCGGCCAACCTAGGGGACCCAGAGAATCCAACAAGGGCCCAAAGGCTAGGGGGCCATTCTTCTCTTCGCAGATCATGGAAAGGAGCCAGCTTGGGAGACGACAGCATCAGCTTACTCTCCTCCGATTGTATAAGCATCTCCAGAGACAGTAGCCATGCACGGCCCCTGACATAGGGCACCCAGGGCGGCCGCCCAGGGCCCAATGACAGGGGGGCCATTCTTCTCTTCGTAGACAATGGAAAGAAACAAGCTTGGAGACGACAGCATCAGAGAGACGGCAGCCATAGTCTACGATGACAATCATTTTCCACAGATCATGGCAACAAATCTGTAACAACGGTAATAAACGCAATGGATCTGCTGAGCTCATCACTCGTTTGGTACATCGCCTAAGTGGAAACTGTGTTCATAGAAAAAAACAAGATAAATTTGTGTAGCAATTTGTGTCAGTATGCATTTGTGTCAGTATGTGTTTGTGTCAGTATGCATATGGTATATCCAAAAACAAGATGAATTTGTGTCAGTATGCATGTGGTATATGTAGCAATTTGAATGTATAAAAATAGAAGGCAAATGTATCCGTTTGAATGGTATAACATGAATGTGGTGTTTGTATGAGTATGATTTAAATTTTGTATCAGTATGGATCTGTATCAGTTTCTACATGAATATATTTGAACGGTTTATTTCATCAGAATGGATATGTATCAGATTGAATGTAAAAGTTTGAATGTAGGCAATTTATACACCATAATAAGGAAAGGCATGTTTCTGTATCAGATAAAGTATGATGCAATTTGGAATGAGAACGATTAAAATTAATCCGCACGGACAACAGGTAAAATTATACCCCGTTGGGCGCGTCGGGTAAAAACGGTTACAGTGGATTAAATTATTCCACGTGCACAACGGGTAAAATTTAATAGTTGTGTAATGGTGAAATTTGCTGAGTAGTAATACCCATCTCTAACCATATTTATAATGCGTTATCATGCGTGGGTAGTACTATTTTACGCATAGATATTACATGTAAGTTGATAGGTTTGCGCGGTGAGTAATTTTTGAGGGTAATTCCCAATCTTGTCTGATTTACGTTGGAAATTAAAGAATTATACGCTATTTTTCACCACAGGCACATGTGAGTAATTTACCTAATTTTCACTAGAGGCTAAAATACTTGGGATTAAGGGTTTTGTGCGTTGAGTAAATAAATGTTGATTCCCGAGATCCCTTGTATTACTGTAGGATCACGTATGTATTATACTCTTCAATTTGAATGGTCCAATTCCGTTATAAATGGACCGTGAGCGTACATGGAGTAATTTACCTATTTTTCACCCCAGGCTAAAATACTTGGGATTAAGCATTTTGCTCGTTGAGTAAATAAATGTTGATTCCCGAGATCCCATGCATTATTGTAGGATCACAGACTTATTATACTCTTCAATTTGATTGGTCCAATTCCGCTATAAATGGCTGATAATGATCCCTCATCTTCTCACAGCTTACTCTACTTTCTTCTCATCTTCATCCTAGAGCATCTCCAACCCTCCCCTTCAAAAAAGCCACTTCAAAATGGAATATGCCTTAAAGATTCCAATTTGAAGAATGGGCATCTCCAACCCTTCCCCCTTCTTCTATTCGTGCATGCTTGAGATAGAAATGGACAATATAGGTCTTCTAAATTTGTCCACACAAACTCCGTATGTAAACTATATATGTCTTCATCTGTTCGTGCATGCTTGAGATAGAAATGGATGATAGAATTCATCCAACTGTAAGCATTTCGCATTCCACTCCTCGACCCTCATAGAGGGCTATTTCATTACTCTCCTACACCTCTATCAAACACCTCATCTTTTCACTATATCTACAAACACTCCCTCCTTTACTTTTAGATCTATTTCCTGGCAACCAACTTGGCGAAATCTTGATGTGAACGTTGTGTGCATAACTGTCTCTTGCCGAAGATGATAAGCACTCAATCTTAAACAGCAACCCTGCAGAACAACCTGGAGGATCTAGTCATTGGCGAAAGTATACATCTTCTAAATTCTTCAATGTGTCGAATAATTCAAACCTGCGTAAGCTGGCATTAAACAGTCTGTTGTGTTATCAGGATGATTAGTTATATTTTCCAGTCCCAGAAGCTTCAGTGCTAGACTATTGGGATCAGCAGGTGCCTTCGGATTGCATGACAAATACATTGAGCACAACATCTTTGACATCCATGGGTTTGTATTTCTTCGAAGGTCTGTGCCTGAGCACTCTCCAGTTTAAGGCATCGGCTATAAAGGACAACGTACCACTTCAATGCAAACATCTACAACGACAATCATCTTCTGCAGATCAGGGCAGAAAATCGGCAACGACGATAATAACTGCAATGTAGCTGCTGAGCACATCGCCCGTGTAGTGCATCGCCTCAGGGGAATCGACGTTCTAGCCATTTTGTTTGAACCTGCTACATACTTGACTGTAGGTTACAACGACGCGACACTCATATCCAGCTTATGATGACATAAAATCGGTAGCGACATTAATAAATGCAACGAAGGTGGTCGCCAATGTACTGACAGAAGTTGAAGGGAGAAGCACGTAGATTATACCGACAATATATCACGGAAAGCGTCACTTCATTTCAAACATCTACGATGATAATTATATGTATCAGTTTGTAAGAGTGAAGGAAAATGTATCAGTTTGGAGCTGTATTAGTAATTACATCAATATATTTGAATGCTTCATTTTGAAAATGTCATCAGATTGAATATGTATCAGATTTAATCTAAAAGTTTGCATGTAAGCATGTTTCTGAATCAGATTAAGTATGATGAAAATTGGAATGAGACTGATTGACTGGTGTGTTGTGTATAGAAAAAATTTGATAGCCAATAACAAATATGCTCAAAGCGCACAATGGGCAAAATTATTCCCATGGGGAGCGTTGTGCAATTTTGTTATCGCCCAAATGATGATCAACACGCACAACAAGTTTAATTATTCTAGGTGTGCCGTGTTCACAGTTAACAATTGTTTATAAACTACCATATAAGCTCAATGTGAACACCTGGCCATGCTTGATGTGCGCGCTGAGCAATTTTGTTATGGCATAGAAATTTGCTAAATGCGCAGACTGGCTACGAAAATGTCACCGAGCACACCAGACATTATTTTGCCAGTTGTGCGCATTGAGCAATTTTGTTAGTGGCCATCAATTTATCTCAACGTGCACCACAACAGTCAGTCATTATTGCGCAAAACATCTGGCTGGTATCAATCTGCTGTATATTCGCGACCATTGCCATGTAGACTCACTGGGTCTTTTATGTAGACTAACAGTAACTCCACTCTATTCGCATCCTCATCCATGGGCGAGACAAGTCGTCTATAAAATTTGATTCCCTACAATGCTCTGTATACTCACGAGGTCTCTTATGTAATAATGTAGACTACCAGTCCAAATATATCACCGTTGTGCGCTTTCAGCAATTTTGTTAAACATTAAAAAATTTCTCACTGCGCACAACGGCCATATTGCTCACAGTGCACAACGGTTCTATCAACATAGACATATTTTATAAGCATAGACATATTCTATATTACTCTTATGTAAACTGTTCTATCAGCATAGACATATTGCTCAAAGTGCACAATGGTTCAAATATATGCCCGATGTGTGCATTGAGCAATTTTGTAAGAAAAGACATATTTACTCAATGCGCAAAACAGGCGATATTAAATTCGTTTTGAGCACTGAGTAATTTTTTTGATACACAACATCAAGCCATACAGATGATACATGTGCACATTTCGGCAGCCATGATTAAATTTCATGCTACCAAGTGGTCAATATGATACAAAAAATCATATTACATTGATACAACGTTATATCTTACAATTAAACAATGTCATCAATGGTAGTAATATCCTGACCTACTAACATATCTTTGAATTTTTGCATCCTAACCTCATACCCAATCGGCCATCCTGCTGCCACATCGTAATGGCTTCTTTGCCAAATAACTGATGTCGGAGGGACATGACCACCTGGGTAAAGTTTAACAAAAACAAAGTGATTATTTTGCACAAAACCCAATGTTATGTGCAGTCTCAAGGATATGGGTACTGGAGGAGATCAAAATGACATACACTGAAGAGGTCCAAAAGTATGAACTACTTAGTTGTAGCATGAAGCAATGACATGTCTCATGTCTGGCAGGCACATCCACCATTTGCGTGCTGGACCGTCATTCGTATTGTCTACTACCTCTAAATTCTCAGTATATACATAGGCACCCATAACTCGCCAGTACAAGATGCTGTTGTTCGTCATCTCTTCTTGCAAGTCAATTCTGACCTGCATCCAGGTATTCTCACCCAGGCCCAATTGAGCTGCCATAGCTTTATACCCACAGTTTCCATCTGCTTTCACATCTACGACGCCCACTATAAGCGGTCGTAGACACTCAGGAAAATCCAACCAAAATGGTATTCTGAATTCGACAGGTAATTCATCATCATAATCATCATGGGGAATTGAGGGTTCCTGCTTCTTTATTTGACATTTCATATGCCTACGACTTTCCTTGATAGGCTTCCTCTTCAATTTAGGCTTCTCCGTCAGCTCCACCTTCTACTCAGCAATCGAATGCACCCATGGAGCCTAAACAGGCTTCCTAATCACTGTAGGCTTCTCCGTCTCATCCGAAAGCTGCTCAGAAATCACATCAACTAGTGGAGCAATTTGCTTAAGCATGTCATCCATCGTATGCCCCTCATACTCATCAAAATACTTAGCCACTGCCTTCTCCTCCACCCTCTCAGCAGTCTGATCATCCGCATTATGATCCACCGTTTCCACCATCGTCCCCAACTCCCACATAAGCTCCGCTTCCATTAACTCAGCATCCACTATCTTATCATCCTCCACATCCTCCACATTCACCTCATCCACCTTCGGCTCCACATTCACCTCAGCTGCATTCTCCGCCTCATCCATCTCAGCAGTCTGCTCATCCATATTACGTTCCACCATCTCCACCGTCTCCATCAACTTCCCAGTATGCACCTCAACATTCAACTCAGCAGCCAATGCCTTCTCATCCTCCTCCTCCTTTGCCTTCTCCTCATACACATTCGGATCCATAGTCTCATCCGCTGCATTATCCTCCTTCTCCTCCTCAGCATTCTACTCCTCCACATTAAGAGCAACCGTCTCCATCAACTCTCCAATAACAAAATCCTCTACATTCAACTCAGCAACCACATCCACTGCCTTCTCAGCCTCCTCCTCCTCCACATTCACCTCATGCACCTTCGGCTCCATATTCTCCTCCCCTGCATTATCCTTCTCATCCTCCTCAGCATTCTGCACCTCCACATTAAGAGCAACCATCTCCACTGTTTCCACTAACTCCCCAATAACAAAATGATCTACATTCAACTCAGCAGCCACTGCCTTCTCAGCCTCCTCCTCCTTCCCATTCACCTCATGCACCTTCGGCTCCGCATTCTCCTCCGCTAAATTATCATCCTCCTCCTCAGCATTCTGGTCATCCTCATTACGAACCACCTTATCATCCTCCCCAACCAACTCCCCAGTATGCTCCAGCTCCAACAAATCTGCAGACACTACATTCTCCTGCTCCGCCTCCTCCACCTTCTCTCCTCCACCTTCTGCTCCTCATCCACATTCTCCACTTCCTTCACATGCTCATCACCCACAATTTTATACGGTGATGCTAACGCCTTCAACTTTTTTACAATATCAACATTCTTACCCCTTTTTAATCGGTTACGTGCTTTATAAATTGATTTGATGGAGGTTGCATTGAATGTTGGATTTTCCTTCATGACTTTCAAAATTTCAGTTGGCCGCACCTTGCTATTTGCCAAATCTCTCAATAATTCCATCTCCATTCCCAGCAACTTCCCTCCATGGGAATGGCCCTCGACATAATTAGCAGCTTGATGGTTGTGCTTGCCAAAACGATGGTTAACTTCCACTCCTCAATGCCAACGTCGATGCCAACCATATTACCACACAATGAGTACGGACATTGACACTTCTTGTTTTAACTGGCATGTCAGACACTTTTTCCTTTTGGTGTCCCCTATAAACCCTACTTCTTTCACTTGCAAAGTAAACATCAGGAATCCTATTGGATGTTTTACTCAAACTCATCGACTTGGTAACAATCACATGCCCATGTGTTCGTCTGACGTTCTTTATCCACTCAAACAGCTCGTCTCTACTCTTAAAAATCTGCACTGTAGTAAATTTGTTTGTAAAATCCATATTTTCATGTATCAAACAATTCATACAACTAATTGGACTTGCAATCAAAAATTTACTGCATTATTGCCGAAAAGATAAATCAATAGTACCTTAGATTTTTGTACATTCTCCATCAATCTCAACAGTATCTGCATGCATGTAAATCAAAAAATTTCTACATCATTTTCTACCCATTTGAATAAGAATTTCAACTACAATGTCATTAAAAGTATATACTTACCAAATGTCGATTTCGAGAAATTTAGGTTAAAACCCCCTAAATCGATTGCTCTCTCTCTCCACCAATTTGTTTGATCGCTACAGTTGACACTGTGATGTATCTTTCGAGCCAAGAAATAAAAATCAAATCTTTGGAAATTCGGGCTGTGCGCCTTGAGCAATCTTTGAAAACCTTGTAGTTTGATATTCCTCCTTGAGCAATATGTGAAGTGTCTGTCTGTGCGCTATAAGCAGATTTTATCAAAGGGTAATATCGGGTCCTATCGGGCCCTATTTTTTTATCCGTTGTGGGCGTGGAGTAAAAAAGCTTAGTTTGAAATAATATTACTCAGCGAGCACAACGGTTATAATTTTACAATTGAACCGTTTTGCGCACTGAGTAATCTTACACGATTGCAATGGTTTACCACATGTGCACAACGGTTCACATCAGGAGTAATTTTGCATGTCGTGGTGCACGGGGAGTAATTTAACTACTTTGAGGTTATAATCATTTGACTCTTTATACAATGTGTGTTTTTACTACTTTGAGTTTGGAAAAAAAATTATAATTTTCAGTAATATTTAACATATCATTCAAATATTTTTTTAGAGGTAATGTGTAATTTTGTCCATTTTGCAAATTGGGTAATTTTGTCCGTACGGAAATATTTAATAAACGCGCAAAATTCCGAGTAATTTATTATGAACATATGGTTTTACTCATCACGCAAAACAATCTCCAAACTGTCCCCTTTTGGACATACATGATAAAAGTCAATGCTACGAAATAGTCAAATTCATACAAAAATTCATATTTCATTGATAAAATGTTATAACTTACTAAATTCAATTCTTCTAACATCTATATAATATATCTGATACATTATGCTACACTATGCAACATTGAACTATATGCAACAATAACGTGGATTAAATTTTACTCCACGTGGATTAAGATTATACGTCGCATGTAAAATTTCTCCAGATTTAGAACGTTGTGCGCATCGAATAAAAGCTTGGCTACGAGAAAAATTTACTCATCACGCATAACGTGCTAAACAATAGCGAGTTGTGCGCGGTATTAAAAAAGTTGAGTGTGGAGTATTATTACTCAGAGCGCACAACATGTTGTGCGCGTGGGTTAAAAGACATTGGTAAGAAATAATATTATTCCGCGCGCACAACGGGTAAAATTATGCCATGTTGTGCGCGTCGTGTAAAAACAGTTGCAGTGGATTAAATTATACCACGCACACAACGGCATGTAAAATTTTAATCCACGTGGATTAAATTTTACTCCACAGTGGATAAACGAGGCATAATTTGAAAACTGTAGATTCATCCACCACCATTGAACCGGCTCATTTGATCATGTCTTAGCCGATGAGGTTAGTTGCTCCGCTCCAACTCCATTTGAAGTCTCATTGAAACAAGAAAGTGTCGGCCTTGTCTAGCCGAGACGGTCCCAAAGGCTCAAAAAATACTTATGCTCCTAATCCACCTCAACGTGCTAGAAAGAAACCAACTATCATACCCGTGCCATCTAGCAGTTTTTCTATCGTTTTCGCTACATCTTCATTTACAGCAGTAAATTATACAGCTAATGACGCCAGAGCCGTTGAAGTAGTCATACCTTTTATTGAGCAATTTCCCCCTGCAATCACCAAATATATATGGAACGTCACAGATGTGACGGTAGATGGGAACTGTGGTTACATGGTTGTATCTTCTCATCTGAGCATGGGAGAGGACAATTGGATGATGGTCAGATCAGCGTTGCTTCTAGAGCTGCTTGACCACTATGATCTGTACAGTATGGTGATGGGTGAGGAAATTGCACAAGAACAGAAAGAGGCAATTAACTATATGGATGACCACCCCCGATGCAATATTGGATGACCTCCCAGAAGTTGGACATATAATCTCAAGTTGTTATAACTGTGTATTACATCTGTTAATGGAACAATGTCATTCATTTTTTTCCTTTAAGATCAGGACCAAACCAAGGTAAGAAACGTGGACCCTTCACCATAGGTTTTGTAAATAATAATCACTTTGTAAAGATTCAACTTAAAGATGGAAGCCTGGTCCCACCAGTAATATGGCATTGGACGAAATACCACTTTCCTGCGACAAAAGGATGTGTGGAAGGCCTTGAAGAGAAGATGCGACAATTCTTGAAATTAATCGGTAAAGATGTAGCCAAATATCCCACTGTACATAATGTATCATCAGGTGATTGAATGTATAGTTTTCTGCTAATATAGTGTTTGTGTTTATAATGTAAGTATATACTGAAATTTTTGGGATTTGTGTACAAAATTTTTGGGATTTGTGCACAACAGTATCTCAACGCGCCATAATGGCTTTGCTTATTGTGCGCATTGAACATTTATGTTATGAGATACAAGATTGTTAAATATGCACAACTGGATTAATTTTTCTAGTTGTGCGCTTTGAGCAATTTAGTTACAGCATTAAAAATTTGCTCACCACGCACAAAGGCCATAATGTAGAATGCTAAGAGTTGGTTGAATAATTGTGTCCTTTGGTATGTTATTGATGACGAAGACCTATGGTATAATGCATTAATGGTAATATTTATGTTGCATGAAATGATTTCTACCTCTTGGTCTTCTTGACTCTTGGTCTCCTTGACTCTTGGTCTTCTTGAATTTATGGCAGAAGTCCAAGAGCCCAAGTTCATTTAAAGGAAAATTTTATACACAACAATGTCGATGCATGTATAAGCTATGGGAATTCGGTAGAAAATGACACCAATGAAATCATGCTAAATGTCAACGAACACACTGACAAATCAGATTCATACATACACATCAGGCAAAAGGTGTGACCGTTGTGCGCACTGAGAAAAAATTGTATATCTGGTACATTGTGATGCTCACCTCAATTCCTACGCACATTCACGTGCACTATGTATATTACCAGGCACCTTCGATATTTCATACCATCCATGTCCATTTCTGTGATTGAGTTATGCTAATAGTTTTAATAGACACCAGAAATTAAGCAATCGGTGTACTAAGATCGCTAATTGTTGGCAAACAGCTATTTATACTAACAAGCGGTAAAAGACTGCACCAGACGGTGTTCATTACCAATTGAATGTTCGGGGTTCATTACTAACGCATACACCATCGCATGTTCACATCTCAAAATATAAAACAAACAAAAACAATTGGTGTATTAAGATGCCACGATTCACATAGATGCATCACCGGAGGGCTTTTTGGTAGCCAAATCATCCTAAGTTTGGGCCGATCCTCCACCGGATTCCCGACCAGATCGCTGACATTTCCTCGCCTCAGCCTCCTACCGTACGTCTTCAATTAAGATTGGAGGAAGAGCATTTCTCTCCAACTCGGCTATACTAGCCAGGAGACTGCTCTTCTCTACGTACCATCGCTCTTCGAAGCTCTTCCGAACCGTTGACATTGCCACCGTCTGATCTTTAGCTTTCACAACCTCCCACTCCGCCTGAGATCTGCATTCCCTCTCTTTCATCAGCTGCTCCTCCAAATCTTTAACTTGATATTTGAATGTAGCCGCCGTTTTCCGCTCGGCCATCAACAATTGTACCACTCGACGACTCAATTCCGCCCCGACCAATGATGTCTGCAGGGAATCAAGGATCAGTAAGAGTGAGGCAACAAAACAAAGAGAAGCCATTAGTATCTAACCTGGTAACTGCCATAAACGACCGAGTTAGCGAGCCTTTCAATGTTAATTTGACACAGGACACTTTGGTCAGTGGGAAGGATGGAGTTCTCCATAAGTCGACTGGACACCCCCTATCCTCCAAGGCAGACTCGTCGTCCCAGACATGGAAGAAAGGGTGGTGACAGTTCCCCCTAGTACCTTTCGAGGGAACATCAGTGGGTGGATTCAACAGCAATGCCCCCTCGTAATCCAGGGGGACATTGCCTGCCAGAACGAGACCTCCCCATGGACACGTATCCCTGAGATGAGTCTCAGGAAACTATGGCCGCACATCCCCCATGTCATGAATGAAACGGGGAACATCTACGTCACCATCTCTTCTTCCCCCTGAAGATTGACCTTGCAAAGTTTCTTCGTCCCACTGACACGATTTCTCAGCCATATCTGCAGTAAAGGCACAAATCAACGTGAATGGTTATTTGATCTTTATAAGAGCAACTCCAACCGACAGTAAACCACAAATTTGGTGGGATATATATCCCCCACTCGAACGGACGGATGGGGGGGTTTTTGAGGATTTCGAGGAGTTGTTTGATGTCTGCTACAGTATCACTCCGAATTTGGCGGTAACTCAAATTTTTGTCGGGGCGTCATTTTGGGTGGCCATCTCTCTCTCTCTCTCCTCCGGTCGTTAAGTATAAATAAAATGAGACTTAATTACTCAACGTGCACAACAGGCCTATATTTGAACCATTGTGCGCGGTGAGCAAACATAATTTCTCAACGTGCACAATGTGCGTAATTATGGATCGTTGTGCACGGTAACCGATTTTGTTTTATAATACGAATTTTACTCATCGTGCACAAAGGGCATAACTGTATACAGTTGTGTGCGGTGATTAATTTTAGCTACACATAGAAATATTGCTCAACGTGCACAACGGGCCATCATTGTTCTACTAGTTGTCACAGTGGATACAAATATTCGCTGACATGGCGCTTACGTGGAAGCAAAATTTTCTCACTCACATTCTCCGTAAATTCCGCGGATGAACCGTCGAATTCTGTTTTGTGGGCCCACCAATATCTCAGCACATCTGTCTCGTCAAATCAATAAGGCAATATCCAATTTATTTATTTATAAATTTTCGTCGTATTAATAGCATCACGATGGTTTTTGTCGTTTTGTTGATGAATAAGTAGTGTGTTAAACTGTTATGTTATTATTATTTTTAACAAAGTTAAGGAAACTTCAACCCCACTTAATTCATTAGTTTAAGCCTTGAAATGGACGTGGACAACACACAAAGATTTTTCATATTAATAAGTGAAAGTGACCCCACAGAGGAATGACGATAGAATTTTTCTTTTTATTCATTTGTCTCCAGGGCAAAATGCAAACCTACTGCGTCCAACATGCTCAGTTCATACCAACATTCCAACGCAAAGGCACACAAGATGGTTTAGCAGGCCCCACAAGATATTCCTAACTCCACTTTCCATCCCCGTTGAATGGCGTATGTAGGTGATATTCTAACTAATATGGTATATGATGTGACAGTTAATTTGATATTTTTCCCAAATTTGTAAGTCGACAACTCCCTACACGGATACACCGGATATCCGGGGTATATAGAAATTCTCTTGCCGCAAAAAACACACCGCCAATAATCTCTCTCTCTCTCTCTCATGATTCCAAAACCCTTCAACATGAGACAAACCCACTTTCCACGAAAAGTACACGGTATAGCCGTACATTCTATATATTGGATGGGTGCAGAAGCACTGTTTTTTCTGTTTATGTTAAACATGACATTGAAGTGACGTTCAGTCACATCAAAAAAATTGTTTTACACCAATGATGGAAAAAACGGGGTCTGCACCACAAGCATGCAGTGGAGATGATTGGTTGCTCATTCTAACGTACAACTTCTTTGGCATCAACAATTTGGTCATGTTCATTTCAAGAAATAATAATGTAAAAAAGGCTGGCACCCGATTTAATAGATCGGGTGCCGGGCCAAGCCACATAAAGTTGGAAAGTACAAGCCCCACATAGGCATTTACTTTCTATGGGGCCTACCTACCGATTGTGTCTTGCACCTGATCTATTATATCAGTCGCCATCTGAAAAACATAAATCCATATTCATAGATAATGATGTAGAAAAGGTGGAACCCGATCTAATAGATCGGGTGCCAAGCCACGTAAAGTTGGAAAGAACAAGCCCCACATGGGCATTTACTTTCCATGTTGTTACATACCGATTGTGTCTTGCACCTGATCTATTATATCAGTTGCCACCTGATAAATATGAATCCTTATCCATAGAGAATGATGTAGAAAAGGTGGCACCCGATCTAATTGATCGGGTGCCAAGCCACGCAAAGTTGGAAAGAACACGGCCCACATGGTCATTTACTTTCCATATGGTTTACATACCGATTTTGTCTTGCACCTGATCTATTATATCAGTTGCCACCTGATAAATATGAATCCCTATCCATAGCGAATGATGTAGAAAAGGTGGCACCCGATCTATTAGATCGGGTGAAAGTTGGAAAGGACAGCCCCACATGGTCATTTACTTTCCATATGGTTTACATACCGATTGTGTCTTGCACCTGATCTATTAGACCAGTTGCCACCTGATAAACATGAATCCCTATCTATAGAGAATGATGTATAAAAGGTGGCACCCGATCTAATAGATCCGGTGCCAAGCCATGTAAAGTTTGAAAGAACAAGCCCCACATGGGCATTTACTTTCCATGTTGTTTACATACTGATTATGTCTTGCACTTGATCTATTATACCAGTTGACACCTGATAAATATGAATCCCTATCAATAGATAATGATGTAGAAAAGGTGGCACCCGATCTAATAGATCGGGTGCCAAGCCACGTAAAGTTGGAAAGAACAAGCCCCACATGGTCATTTACTTTCCATATGGTTTACATTCCGATTGTGCCATGCACCTGATCTATTATATCAGTTGCCACCTGATAAACATGAATCCCAATTTATAGAGAATGATGTATAAAAGGTGGAACCCGATCTAATAGGTCGGGTGCCAAGCCAAGTAAAGTTTGAAAGAACAAGCCCCACATGGGCATTTACTTTCCATGTAGTTTACACACTAATTATTTCTTACACTTGATCTATTTTATCAGTTGCCACCTGATAAACATGATTCCCTATCCATAGAGAATAGTGTAGAAATGGCGGCACCCGATCTAATAGATTGGGTACCAAGCCACGTAAAGTTGGAAAGAACAAGCCCCACATGTGCATTTACTTTCCATGGGGTTTACATACCGATTGTGTCTTGCACCTGATCTATTATATCAGTTGCCACCTGATAAACATGAATCTATATCCATAGAGAATGATGTAGAAAAGTGGCACCAGATCTAATAGATCAGGTGCCAAGCCACGTAAAGTTGGAAAGAACAAGCCCCATATCGGAATTTACTTTCCAAGTGGTTTAGATACCGAGAGTGTCTTGCACTTGATCGATTATATCAGTTGCCACCTGATAACCATGATTCTCTATCCATAGAGAATGATATAGAAAAGGAGGCACCCGATCTAATAGATCAGGTACCAAGCAATGTAAAGTTGGAAATAACAAGCCTCACATAGGAATTTACTTTCCATGTTGTTTACATACTGATTGTGTCTTGTACCTAATCTATTATATCAGTTGCCACCTGATAAACATGAATCCCTATCGATAGAGAATGATGTAGAAAAGGTGGCACCCGATCTAATAGATCGTGTGCCAAGCCACGTAAAGTTGGAAAGAATAAGCCCCACAAGGGCATTTACTTTCCATGGGGTTTACATACCGATTATGTCGTGCACCTGATCTATTATATCAGTTTTCACCTGATAAACATGATTCCCTATCCATAGAGAATAATGTAGAAAAGGTGTAACCCGATCTAATAGATCAGGTGCTAAGCCACGTAAAGTTTGAAAAAAAAGCCCCTCATGGTCATTTACTTTCCATGTGGTTTACATACCGATTGTGTCTTGCACCTGATCTATTATATCAGTCGCCACATGGTAAACATGAATCCCTATACATAGAGAATGATGCAGAAAAGGTGGCACCTGATCTAAAAGATTGGGTGCCAAGCCACGTAAAGTTGGAAATAACAAGCCCCACATGGTCATTTACTTTTCATGTGGTTTACATACCGATTGTGTCTTGCACCTGATCTAATATATCAGTTGCCACCTGATAAACATGAATCCCTATCCATAGAGAATGATGAAGAAAAGGTGGAACCCGATCTAATAGATCGGGTGCCAAGCCACGTAAAGTTGGAACGAATAAGCAACACATGAGCAATTACTTTCTATGTGGTTTACAAACCGATTGTGTCGTGCACCTGATTTATTATATCAGTTGCCACCTGATAAACATGAATCCATATCCATTGAGAATGATGTAGAAAAGGTTGCACCAGATCTAATAGATCGAGTGCCAAGCCACGTAAAGTTGGAAAGAACAAGCCCCATATGGTCATTTACTTTCCATGTTGTTTACATTCCAGTTGTGTCATGCACCTGATCTATTATATCAGTTTCCACCGGATAAATATGAATCCCCATCCATAGAGAATGATATAGAAAAGGTGGCACCAGATCTAATAGATCGGGTACGAGGCCATGTAAAGTTGGAAAGAACAAGCCCCACATGGGAATTTACTTTCCATGTGGTTTACATAATGATTTTGTCTTGCACCTGATGAATTGTATCAGTTGCCACCTGATAAACATAATTTTCTATCCCTAGAGAATGAAGTAGAAAAGGAGGCACCCGATATAATAGATCGGGGTGCCAAGCCACGTAAAGTTGAAAAGAACAAGCCCCACATTGGCATTTACTTTTTATGTGGTTTACATACCGATTGTGTCATGTACCTGATCTATTATACCAGTTGCCTTCTGATAAACATGAATCCATATCCATAGAGAATAATATAGAAAAGGTGGCACCCGATCTAATAGATCGGGTGCCAAGCCACGTAAAACTGGAAAGAAACAAGCCTCACATGGGCATTTACTTTCCATGGGGTTTACATATCGATTATTTCGTGCACCTGATCTATTATTTCAGTTGCCACCTGATAAACATGATTCCCTATCCATAAATAATAATGTAGAAAAGGTGGCACCAGATCTAATAGATCGAGTAGCAGTCCACGTAATGTTTGAAAGAACAAACCCAACATGGGAATTTACTTTCCATATGGTTTACATACCGATTATGTCTTGCACCTCATCTATTATACCAGTTGCCACCTGATAAACATGAGTCTCTATCCATAGAGAATGATGTAGAAAAGGAGGCACCCGATCTAATAGATCGGGTGCCAAGCCATGTAAAGTTGGAAATAACAAGCCCCACATGGACATTTACTTTCCATGTGGTTTACATACCGCTTATGTCGTGCACCTAATCTATTATATCAGTTGCCACCTAATAAACATGATTCCATATCCATAGAGAATGATGTAGAAAAGGTGTCACCCGATCTAATAGATCGGGTGCCATGTCACATAAAGTTGGAAAAACAAGCCCCACGTGGTCATTTACTTTCCATGTGGTTTACTTACCGATTGTGTCATGCACCTGATCTATTATATCAGTTGCCACCTGAAAAACGTGAATCCTTATCTATAGAGAATGATGTAAAAAAGGTGGCACCTGATCTAATAGATCGGGTGCCAAGCCACGTAAATTTAGAAAGAACAAGACCCAAATTGTCATTTACTTTCCATGTGGTTTACTAACTGATTGTTATTATATCAGCTGGCAATTGATAAACATGTGTCACTATCCATAGAGAATGATGTAGAAAAGGTGGCACCCGATCTAATAGATCGGGCGCCAAGCCACTTAAAGTTAGGAAGAACAAGCCCCACATGGTCATTTACTTTCCACGTAGTTTACATACCGATTGTGTCTTGCACCTGATCTATTATACCAGTTGCCACCTGATAAACATGAATCCCTATCCATAGAGAATGATGTAGAAAAGGTTGCACCCGATCTAATAGATCGGGTGCCAAGCCACGTAAAGTTGGAAAGAACAAGCCCCACATGGGCATTTACTTTCCATGAGGTTTACACACTGCGTGTGTCTTGCATTTGATCTATTATATCAGTTGCAACCTGATAAACATGATTCCCTATCCATCGAGAATAATGTAGAAAAGGTGGCACCCAATCTAATTGATCTGGTGCCAAGCCACGTAAACTTGGAAAGAACAAGCCCCACATGGGAATTTACTTCCCATGGGGTTTATATACCGATTGTATCTTGCTCTTGTCTATTAGATCAGGTTACACCTGATAAACATGAATCCCTATCCATAGAGAATGATGTAGAAAAGGTGGCACCCGCTCTATTAGATCAGGTGCCAAACCACGTAAAGTAGGAAAGAACAAGCCCCACATGGTCATTTACTTTCCATGTGGTTTACATACCGATTGTGTCTTGCACCTGATCTATTATATCGATTGCCACCTGATAAATATGAATCTTAATCCACAGAGAATGATGTAGAAAAGGTGGCACCCAATCTAATAGACAGTGTGCCAAGCCACGTAAAGTTGGAAAGAACAAACCCCATATGGGCAGTTACTTTCCCTGTGGTTTACATACCAATTTTTTCGTGCACCTGATCTATTATATCAGTTTCCACCTGATAAACATGATTCCCAATCAATATAGAATAATGTAGAAATGGTGGCACCGAACTAATAGATCGGTGCCAAGCCACGTAAAGTTGGAAAGAACAAGCCCCATATGGGCATTTACTTTCCATGTTGTTTACATATCGATTGTGTCTTGCACCTGATCTATTATATCAGTTGCCACCTGATAAACATGAATCCTTATACATAGAGAATGATGAAGAAAAGGTGTGCTCGGGGTGCTAAGCCACGTAAAGTCGGAAAGAACAAGCCCAACATGGTCATTTACTTTCCATATTGTTTACATACCGATTATGTCGTGCACCTGATCTATTATATCAGTTGTTACTTGATAAACATGAATCCCATTAATCCATAGAGAATGATGTAGAAAAGGTGGCACCCGATCTAATAGATCGGGTGCCAAGACACGTAAAGTTGGAAAGAACTAGCCCCACATGGTCCTTTACATTCCATGTGGTTTACATAATGATTGTGTCTTGCACTTGATCTGTTATATCAGTTGCCACCTGATAAACATGAATAACTATCCATTGAGAATGATGTATAAAATGTGGCACCTGATCTAATAGATCGGGTGCCAAGCCATGTAAACTTTGAAAAAACAAGCCCCACATGGGCATTTACTTTCCATGTGGTTTACACACCGCTTGTATCTTGCGCTTGATCTATTATATCAGTTTCCACCTAATAAACATGATTCCTTATCCATAGAGAATAGTGTAGAAATGGTGGCACCCGATCTAGTAGATCGGGTACCAAGCCACGTAAAGTTGGAATGAACAAGCCCCACATGTGCATTTACTTTCCATGAAGTTTACATACCGATTGTGTCTTGCACCTGATCTATTATATCAGTTGCCACCTGATAAACATGAATCCATATCCATAGAGAATGATGTAGAAAAGGTGGCACCTGATCTAATAGATCGGGTGCCAAGCCACATAAAGTTGGAAAGAACAAGCCGCACATGGTCATTTACTTTCCATGTGGTTTACATACCGATTTTGTTTTGCACCTGATCTATTATATCAGTTGCCATCTGATAAACATGAATCCTTATCCGTAGAGAATGATGAAGAAAAGGTGGCATCCGATCTAATAGATCGGGTGCCAAGCCATGTAAAGTTGGTAAGAACAAGCCCTCCATGGTCATTTACTTTCCATGTCGTTTACATACCGATTGTGTCTTGCACCTGATCTACTATATCAGTTGCCACCTTATAAACATGAATCCCTATCCATAGAGAATCATGTTTATCAGGTGGCAACAAAAATATTAGATCAGGTGCAAGACACAATCGATATGCCAAATGTTGGAAAGTACAAGCCCCACATCAAACACTCTCAATTCGAAGGTACAAAATATCGGACACTCTAAATTCTTTCTTCTTTCTTCTCATCTATGTTCACTTGTGGAGATTGATTCAAGTAGAACCTCGGTTTCTGTGTAAGCTCTTCATTATGATTGTTTTGCCAGCCGAATGATGCTTCACTCCAGCCGTCTGATGAAAACGATTTAGTCAGTTCTCTATGTAATCCAACAGCTAAGATTAAAATAACCAATTGTTATATATATACGGATTCATTAGAACAGTGGTTTATGCGAAAAATTTCATTCCTCTGCCCTTTCGTCTGTCGTTCTGTGTTCTTCAACATCTCGACACTCTCGCATTTCATTCTAGGGTTTCGACATGCTGCCAAAACATGCTCGTGAGTCGGTTTCTTCTAAAAATTGTCCGAGTGATGATGATTCAATGCCACTTGAACATGATGAGCCCCTTCCCTCATCTCGTCTGGCCAATAGAACCATTCTTCG
>JAULAV010003014.1:0-26000 GCA_030789695.1 Scilla litardierei | reverse complement strand
CTGTAAAGCAATTTTCATCCGCGCGCAAGACGGGCAAACTTACCCCCGTCGTGCGCGTGGGTTAAAACGCCTAGTGTGAAGAAATTCACATCCGCGCGCACGACGGGCAAAATTACCCCCGTCGTGCGCGTCCTGTGCGGGCAAACGCACAAGTGAGGAGCAATTTACAGCCGTGCGCACGACGGGCCAAATTACCCCCGTCGTGCGCGAGGGGGAAAACGCAATCTGTAAAGCAATTTTCATCCGCGCGCACGACGGGCAAACTTACTCCCATCGTGCGCGTGGATTAAAACGCCTAGTGTGGAGCAATTTTCCATCCGCGCGCACGACGGGCAAAATTACCCCCGTCATGCGCGTCCTGTGCGGGCAAACGCACAAGTGAGGAGCAATTTACAGCCGTGCGCACGACGGGCCAAATTACCCCCGTCGTGCGCGAGGGGGAAAACGTAATATGTAAAGCAATTTCCATTCGCGCGCACGACGGGCAAACTTACCCCCATCGTGCGCGTGGGTTAAAACGCCTAGTGTGGAGCAATTTTCCATCCGTGTGCACGACGGGTAAAATTACCCCCGTCGTGCGCGTCCTGTGCGGGCAAACGCACAAGTGAGGAGCAATTTACAGCCGTGCGCACGACGGGCCAAATTACCCCCGTCGTGCGCGAGGGGGAAAATGCAATCTGTAAAGCAATTTCCATCCGCGCGCACGACGGGCAAACTTACCCCCGTCGTGCGCGTGGGTTAAAACGCCTAGTGTGGAGCAATTTCCATCCGAGCGCACGGCGGACAAAATTAACCCCGTCGTCCGCGGGGACTAAAACGTACAAGTGTGGAGCATTTTCCATCCGCGTGCACGACGGGCAAAATTACCCCCGTCGTGCGCGTGGGTTAAAACGCCTAGTGTGGAGCAATTTCCATC
This sequence comes from Scilla litardierei, assembly GCA_030789695.1. Taxonomy (NCBI): domain Eukaryota; kingdom Viridiplantae; phylum Streptophyta; class Magnoliopsida; order Asparagales; family Asparagaceae; genus Scilla; species Scilla litardierei. The sequence continues at coordinate 25,084 of JAULAV010003014.1, read as the reverse complement.
CGAGCGCACGGCGGACAAAATTATCCCCGTCGTCCGCGGGGGCTAAAACGTACAAGTGTGGAGCATTTTCCATTCGCGCGCACGACGGGCAAAATTACCCCCGTCGTGCGCGTCGTCCGCGGGGCTTAAAAAGCACAAGTGACAAGTGTGGTGAAATTTCCATACGAAGGTAGCAATATGGGTAAACATATCTTTTAATTTCTTACAACAAGTGATTATTTTGCACAAAACCTAACATCAATTTTATACTGAATTTTTTTCAATATCAACATTCTTGTTGTCCCTTTTTACTCGGTGACGTGCATTATAAATTGATTTGCATGGAAGGTTGGACTTTCAAAATCTCAGCCGGCCTCAGCGTGCTATTTGCCAAATCTCTCAATCATCCATCTCCATTCCCAGCTACTGCCCTTCATCGGAATGGCCCTCGACATATTTAGCTGCTTGATGGTTGTGCCTGCCCTCAACGACTGTTAACCTTCACTCCTCACCGCCAACGCCGACGCCCACCATTACCACGCAATGAGAACAGACATTGACACTTCTTGGTTTTAACTGGCCTGTCGGTCGTTTTTTCCTTTCGGTGTCACCTGTAAACCCCGCTTCTTTCACATGCAAAGTTGTTTAATTTGCATGTGGAAGAAGCGGGGTTTACAGGTGACACCGAAAGGAAAAAACGACCGACAGGCCAGTTAAAACCAAGAAGTGTCAATGTCTGTTCTCATTGCGTGGTAATGGTGGGCGTCGACGTTGGCGGTGAGGAGTGAAGGTTAACAGTCGTTGAGGGCAGTCACAACCATCAAGCTGCTAAATATGTCGAGGGCCATTCCGATGAAGGGCAGCAGGAATCCTATCGGAAGTTTTACATGCAAAGCGACAACATTCTTGTTGTCCCTTTTTACACGGTGACGTGCATTATAAATTTATTTGCATGGAAGGTAGGATTCTCCTACAGGACTGTCAAAATTTCAGCCGGCCTCAGCGTGCTATTTGCCAAATCTCTCAATGATTCCATCTCCATTCCCTGCAACTGCCTTCATCGGAATGGCCCTCGACATAATTAGCAGCTTGATGGTTGTGCCTGCCCAGCTGCCCTCAATGACTGTTAACCTCCACTAACGCTGGATTTTTTTACGACATAAATAGTACCTTGGATTTTTGTACCTTCTCGAGCAATCTCAACCGTATCTGCATGCATGTAAATCACCAAATTTCTACATCATTTTCCACCCAATTGAATAAGAATTACACCTATAGTGTATTTAAAAGTATATACTTACCAAATGGAATACCTCGAAAATCCCTACTTTCACACCCAAGAAAGGAAGAAAATGCTCATGTATCCTAGAAGGTCCGCTGACCGTTGAGATCTTCTGGGAAGATTTGAAGGTGCAGTTTGGTTGCAAATGCTACTACGCTGACCGCTGAGATCTTCTGGGAAGATTTGAAGGTGCATTTTGGTTGCGAAGTTAGACTGATTTCATTGGAGTCATCTTCTACCGCCATCCCATTCTCTTTACAGGCATCTACATCATGAAGGAAATGGTCCACGACTATACATTGAAATAGCAGGAGTAACTTTCAATTTTATCTTCCATTTACCATGGTATATTTCTACATCAAGCAGAACGAAGCAATGGTTAGAATTTGTCCGGTTAAACTGAGAAACAAATATATTGTAAGAAAAATATGTAGAATACCGTGGCTATACGAGGAAGATCCGAGAAGAAGAATACTTGGCAGATGTAATTGAAACCGCTGAGGCGTGACCTCGGTGGTAATCGCTGTTGCCGGTTGCTCCCAAAGGTTAACACAGCAGCCCCTGGCCGCGTCCACACTTGGCCAGAGACTTTGGATTTTGCACAGTATAGCTACCCAGGAGAACGGGATGAAGCACAGAAGAATTTTTGGAGGAAGCAATTTTCCGTGTATTTTCTTGAGGAAAGCAGTGGGATATAAATAGAATTCAAAAAATAGCTGTTATGAATTCAAACGGTCAAATATTAAACGAGTATTAAAATAGGCTTTGAATGCTGCGTATTAAAGCGAGGCTTTAACTGCGTATTTATTGAGAGGTTTTGAATGCTGCAATCAAATTAGCAGTTACCAACATTTTAGAATGAGACGCCATTTATTATAGACGATTTGGACTGCCCATGGATGAGGATGAGACTACAGTTGATTTACTGTGAGTAATGGAAAGAACCCGTGAGTCTACAGTTGTTGAGCTCGTGAATATACAGTATATACAGATGTTGCGGTGTGAGTAATTTTTGAGGGTAATGTCAAACACAAAGCGAAATTTTTGAGGGCGTTCACGGTCAATTTATAGTGAAATTGACCATTCAAATTGATGAGTATAAGTCCGTTATCCTACAGCGAGCCCTTCATTGCAAACATCTACGTAGACAATCATATGTATCAGTTTGTAAGAGCATAGGCTAATGAATCAGTTTGGGTCTGTATCAGTATGTACATCAATATAGTTGAATTCGATTGAATATGCCTTCAGCTTGAATAAGTATCAGATTTAATTTTAAAGTTTGCATGTAGTTTCTGAGTCAGAGTGAATAAGTATCCGGTTTAATCTACAATGTTTCCAGATTGAACAAGTATAATAAGACTTAAATCTAAAAGCTTGCATGTAGGCTTGATTGGGATTCAGAATAAGTATGATTAAATATATTCCCGTGGTCGTGTTGAGAAACTTTGTCATCGATGAAACATGAGCTTAACGCGCACAACGAGTAAATTCTGCTGGTTGTGCGCGTTAAACAATTGTTCATAAAATACCTTAGATGCTCAAAGCGAACAGCTGGCTCTGCCTGTGCTTGTTGTGCACTTTGCGCAATTAAAGTAACCATTATAAATATCATCAACGCGCACAACGGCCATAAATTAGTTGGTTCTGGGCGTTGAGCAATTATGTAAGCGGCTATTAATTTTTCCAGCTCACGTCCCACCGACCGGTCAAACATTCTTGAGAAATGCACATGTCTGGTATCAATCAGCTGTAGATTTACGAACAGTCTTTTGTATATTCACGAGAACCCCTCAGTTTGTAAGAGCATAGGCTAATGAATCAGTTTGGATCTGTATCAGTAATTCAGTATGTATATCAATATATTTGAATGGCTGGGTAATTTTCAAAATGTCATCAATTTGAATATGTATGAGATTTAATCTAAAATTTTGCATGCAGTTTATGAAGTCGATTGAATATGCCTTCAGATTGAAAAGGTATCAGATTTATTTTTAAAGTTTGTATGTAGTTTCTGAGTCAGAGTGAATAAGTAGCCGGTTTAATCTACAATGTTTTCAGATTGAACAAGTATAATAAGACTTAAATCTAAAAGTTTGGATGTAGGCGTGGTTGGGATTCAGATTAAGTATGATGAAATTTGGAATTTGATTGATTCACTGCGGTGGCGCGCAGTGGGAGTAAACTTATAGCATCTCACAAATATGATCAAAGAGCAAACCGGTCAAATTTATTCCCGTGGGGGCGTTGAGCAAATTTGTCATCGACGCAACTATAGAGCTTAACGCGCTAAACGGGCATAATTCTGCATGTTGTGCGCTTTGCGCAATTATGTTAGCCATAACAAATTTGAGAACGCGCACTCCGGCTCAAAGTGAACACCTGGCGATACTTGTTTCTGCATACATTGTTAATCTAATACATTGTTTCTGCATGAAAGAAAACTATAAATAATATTATTCTTCAATGTTAATTTTTTTAATTTTTAAGTATTTAGTATTTCTTGTAATGTTGTAAATATTTTAAAATTTGCTCGAAAAATATCCAATATTGGTCTCAGGTAGTATCTATAATTGAGATATTTCCATCGGTTCTAAACTTATTAAATTTGGTCATGTGCCTTGTAAAATACATTTGTAATAAATAGTCGTTACCAAGCTATGACGGTAATAAACGCAACGAAGGGCTGATATAAATTATCCGTTGTGCGCGTCGTGTGCGGTGGTTAAAAGTCATAGTGTGAATCAATATCCATCCGCTGTACACACACGGTCTCACATCTGAGGACTCCACAATCCACATTACACACAAGGGCTTATAGTGGAACCAATTAAACCGCACTCACAACAGAAAAAATTTGATTTTTTTTTGATGCGCTAGAAAATAAATAATTTTTCGAGTGTTCGACGGAGAGTAATTCAAGGCGCAAATCGGTTCGGTATCCTTGTCCTGTGGGGAGAGTAAATTGCCTCTTTTTCAGCTGAGCCTAAAATACTTAGGATTACGCGTTTTTCTCAGTGGGATTACGTGTTGAGTAAATAAGATGTTCATTCCCGAGATCATTAGCATTACTGTAGGATAACGGACTTAATACTCATCAATTTGATCGGTCGTTTTTCACTATAAATGGACCGTGAATGCTGTGAAGGCCCTGGAGAAGCGTATGAAATCGGAGGACTACAGGCTGATGCAGTCGCCTCCCGAATATGCTTCTCTCCCTGGTCTGCGAAGAGAAGAATGGCCCCCGGGGCCTTTGCGCCCTGGTTGGCTGCTCTGGGTCAATTAGGTTGGCGGTGCATGGCTACCGTCTCTCTGAGGCACAAGCACTCCCTTCTGTTCTTTTCGATCTCTTGGCTCGCAGCCAAATTGGGCAAATCTGACTGTGGATGAAGCAGATCATAATTGTCCCTTTCCTCCTGGGGATTTCCAATTTTGGCTGCGAGCCAAGAGATCGAAAAGAACAGGAGGGAGTGCTTGTGCCTCAGAGGGCCGGTAGCCATGCACCGCCAACCTATGTGACCCAGTGCAGACATCCAGGGCGCAAAGGCCAGGGGGGCCATTCATCTCTTCGCACTTCGCAGACTAGGGATATGAGCATATTCGGGAGGCGACAGCATCAGCTTGTAGTCCTCCGATTTCATACGCTTCTCCAGGGCATTCACGGTCCATTTAGTGTGAAATTGACCATTCAAATTGATGAGTATACTCCGTTATCCTACAGCGAGCCCTAATGCCTGACTCTTACGGTAGAAATGGACGATGGAATTCAACCAGTTATCTTTTCACGTAAAGCTAAATGGTTGCTGTTGGAAACTTACGCAATGGTGGTAATAAACGCAACGAAGGGCTATCGTCCATTTATAAACATGCATGCCCGATGAATGCCTTCCATATGTGAGCATTTCTCCTTCCACTCCTCGACTATACACTCCATATCCATCTCCTCTTTATAAACTCCATCCAAACCATTAAATCCTTCATCATTTCACTATACCTCGTCTATGACACACAAACACTCCCTCCTGTTCTTTCCGATCGCGAAGATAAAAAGCTCATTCTATTTGTTATGCAACCATTTGGTGTTGTTCGACGCCTCATGTGAATCGGAGTTCCTCGGTGTCTTTGAAACGGCTACATACCCGACTGCAGGTTACACCAACGCATGCTATGATTACACTCATAGCCAGCCGATGATGGCAGAAAATCGGCAACGACGGTAATAAACGGAATGAAGATGGTCGCCCGGTGAACTCGCGGAAGTTGACGGGGAAGCACGCAGATCACACCGACAATCACATGTTTCAGTTTGTAAGAGCATAGGCTAATGAATCAGTTTGGATCTGTATCAGTATGTACATCAATATATTTGAATGGCTGGGTCATTTTCAAAATAACATCAACTAGAATATGTATGAGACTTAATCTACACTTTACCTAAACGCGCACAACGGGCATAATTCTGCTGGTTGTGCGCGTTTAAGTATGATGAAATTTGGAATGTGATTGATTCACTGCGCTGGTGCGAGGTGGAATTAAAATTATAGCATCTCACAAATATGCTCAAAGCGCAAAACGGTCAAATTTATTCCCGTGGGGGCGTTGAGCAAATTTGTCATCGACGCAACTATAGAGCTTAACGCGCACAACAGTCATAATTCTGCATGTTGTGCGCTTTGCGCAATTATGTTAGCCATAACAAATTTGCTGAACGCGCACACCGGGTCAAAGTGACCATCTGGCGGTACTTGTTGTGCGCTTTGAGCAAATTTTTAAACCATTAAAAATTTGCTCACCGCGCACAACGGCCAAAATATAAATTTTGCCAGCTCACTTGCCACTGGTCATACATTCTTGGGAAAATCATTTGTCTGGTATCAATCAACAGCAGATTCAGGAGCAGTATTTTCTTATTCACGAGCACCCTTCTGTAGCTTGACGGGGTCTTCGATGTAGCCACACAGTTAATATGGTACTGCAGCAGTCACATCCTCAGTGACCCATCTACGTTGTGCGCATTGAGCAATTCCCATTTTCCATGCTTTTGCGCGAGGATCAATTATTATAGTTTCTCTCTTCTGTATTATTTAGCCTGGGGTGCGTGTCGAATAAAATGTATTAAAAAATCTTAGTGGAGAGTAGTATTGTCAGGAGTAATTTTCCTATTAGCATCAATGTTGATCAAGGCGAAAAATCGATGAGTTTCCTTGTTATGCGCGGAGAGTAATTAACCAATTTTGATCCAGATGCTAAAATAATTGGGATTACGCGATTTTCGCGTTGGTATTCCGCGGTTTGCGCGTTGAGTAAATAATTGTTGATTCCCGAGATCCATTGCATTGCTGTAGGATCAAGGACTTATTATACGCTTCATTTTGATTGCTCCAATTCCCCTATAAAATTGGCGGACAAGGAACTCTCATCTTCTCACAAGTTCATCTACTTTCTTCCATCATCTTCTTTTTTATTTGCCCCCACAACCTTCCTATTGAAACAGTAAGTCCTTCAGCTGTTCGTGCATGCTTGATATAGATATCAGATATTGCTATCAAGCATGCACGATAGCATTCATTCAGCTGTTCGTCCATTTATAATCAGGGATTCCCGAAAAAGGGTTTCCATATGACCGTCCCCGAAACTGGGCACCCAGGTCAACCGCCCAAGAAGTACTGGTCAGGGGGACATAACCAGCACATTGTGTCAAGTATGATACATACTTGACAGCCGGTTACAACGACGCGTGCAATGACGACACTCCTATCATGTTTCACTGTTGCCGACAGTCGGCAACGACGATAATAAACGTAACGACGATGGTCGACCGAGGTAACTAGATGGTTATAGATTGTTATGGACGCCTCCCCCAAGCTTTTAACAGTTCATTTTTTGCTTTTAGCGATCGAGGATCATCTCATCCTTCTTAAGATCATCGAACTTTGTTCGCTCCTTCGGAATACCCTTCAAGATTGAAGCACGAACAACATCCTCGAGCCCAGGAAGTATCGAAATTACTGTAACCATTGATCCAGACGTTCTAGAATGCTTCGTTGGATGCGAGCCGTTGCGCCCGCCAATGTTCCAGGTTCAAAAACATGGATTTTTGAACCTGGAACATAGGCGGGCGCAAGGGCTCGCATCCAACGAAGATTCTAGAACGTCTGGATCAATGGTTACATTAATTTCACCATATTCCCACTCGATTGTTCTTCATTTTCTTATTCAATTTGGATTCGAACCAAGAGATCGAAAACAAAAGGAGGGATTGCTGTTGCCTCAGAGGGCCGGTAGCCATGCACCGCCAACCTATGTGACCAAGGGCCGTCATCCAGGCTTAATCATATGTATCAGTTTGTAAGAGCATAGGCTAATGAATCAGTTTGGATCTGTATCAGTCTGTATGTACAGCAATATATTTGAATGGCTGGTTAATTTTCAAAATGTCATCAATTTGAATATGTATGAGATTTAATCTAAAATTTTGCAAGCAGTTTCTGAATTCTATTGAATATGCATTCAGATTGAAAAGGTATCAGATTTATTTTTAAAGTTTGTATGTAGTTTCTGAGTCAGAGTGAATAAGTATCTGATTTAATCTACAATGTTTTCAGATTGAACAAGTATAATAAGACTTAAATCTAAAAGTTTGGATGTAGGGTTGGTTGGAATTCAGACTAAGTTTGATGAAATTTGGAATTTGATTGATTCACTGCGGTGGCGCGCAGTGGGATTAAACTTATAGCATCTCACAAATATGCTCAAAGCGCAAAACGGGCAAATTTATTCCCGTGGGGGCGTTGAGCAAATTTGTCTTCGACGCAACTTTTACGTCACACGCACAACGGGCATAATTCTGCATGTTGTGCGCTTTGCGCCATTATGTTAACCATTACAAATTTTGCTGAACGCGCACACCGGCTCAAAATGAACACCTGGCGTTACTTGTTGTGCGCTGTGAGCAATTTTTTGGTACTGAACGTTGAGCCCTTATGTAACGGCTATAAATTTTTCCACCTTACTTGCCACCGGTCATAAATTCTTGGGAAAATCATATGTGTGGTATCAATCACTTGTAGATTCAGGAGCAGTATTTTCTTATTCACGAGCACCCTTCTGTAGCTTGAAGGGGTCTTCGATGTAGCCACACAGTTAATATGGTACTGCAGCAGTCACATCCTCATTGACCCATCTGCTTTGCACGCATTGAGCAATTCCCGTTTTCCATGCGTTTTGCGCGGTGATCAATTATAATAGTTTCTCTCTTCTGTATTATTTAGCCCGGGGTGCGTGTCGAATAAAATGTATTAAAAAATCTTAGTGGAGAGTAGTATTGTCGGGAGTAAGTTTCCTATTAGCATCAATGTTGATCCAGGCGAAAAATCGTTGAGTTTCATTGTTATGCGCGGAGAGTAATTAACCTATTTTGATCCAGATGCTAAAATAATTGGGATTACGCGATTTTCGCGTTGGTATTCCGCGGTTTGCGCGTTGAGTAAATAATTGTTGATTCACGAGATCCATTGCATTACTGTAGGATCAAGGACTTATTATACGCTTCATTTTGATTGCTCCAATTCCATATAGCAACTCCACCACAAATCTCTAAAAACCCCCTTTCAAAATGGAATATCTCTAAAAGATGCTATTTTTGAGGATGGGCAACTCCAACCCACCATCTTCAAATCCTATTTTTTCTTTGTTTAAGCTTTACTAATGAAAAATATTTATCGTTATAATGGGTTAATCTAATACATTGTTCCTGCTTGAAAGAAAACTATAAATAATATTATTCTTCAATGTTAATTTTTTTTAATTTTTAAGTATTTAGTATTTCTTGTAATATTGTAAATATTTTAAATTTGCTCGAAAAATATCCAATATTGGTCTCATGTAGTAGGTATAATTGAGATATTTCCATCGGTACTAAAATTATTAACTTTGGTCACGTTATTTGTAAAATACATTTGTAATAAATAGCCGTTACCAATCCATGACGTTAATAAACGCAACAAAGGGCTGATATCAATTAGCCGTCGTGCGCGTCGTGCGCGGTGGTTAAAAGTCATAGTGTTAATCAATATCCAACCGCTGTACACACACGGTCTCACATCTGAGGACTCCACATTACACACAAGGGCTTATAGTGGAACCAATTAAACCGCACTCACAACAGAAACAATTTGATTGTTTTTGTTGCGCTAGAAAATAAATAATTTTTCGAGTCTTTGACGGAGAGTAATTCAAGGCGCAAAACGGTTCAGTTTCCTTGTCGTGTGGGGAGAGTAAATTGCCTCTTTTTCAGCTGAGCCTAAAATACTTAGGATTACTCGTTTTTCTCGGTGGGATTACGCGTTGAGTAAATAAGATGTTCATTCCCGAGATCCCTAGCATTACTGTAGGATAAATGGATCGTGAATGCCGTGAATGCCCTGGAGAAACGTATGAAATCGGAGGACTACAGGCTGATGCAGTCGCCTCCCTAATATGCTTCTCTCCCTGGTCTGCGAAGAGAAGAATGGCCCACCGGGCCTTTGCGCCCTGATTGGCTGCTCTGGGTCAATTAGGTTGGCGGTGCATGGGTACCGTCTCTCTGAGGCACAAGCACTCCCTCCTTTCTTTTCGATCTCTTGGCTCGCAGGCAAATTGGCCAATTCTGACTGTGGATAACGCAGATCATAATTGTCTCATAATGCAGACGCTGGAAGCCTGGAACCTGTGCGGAAAGACAAAATGCATGGTTGTCTCAGATTTCCAGAAAATCAAATGATGTGAAGAGTCACACATCCATTTCCTCGTCCGAACAGATGATGGTGATGATGCTCAAGTAAAGCGACAGAAATTACAAAACGAGCAGGGAAGTGACTGTAATGACACGCCAATGACGGCATGTCGCGCCTTTGAACTATTTGAATTGGAAAATGTTTTGAACTATTTGAGTCTTTGGATAATTATCGGAGGAAGCCATCTTATGAACACCTTTCCTTGTGTATGCGTGTGCGGAGGCCCATGTCCAGTAGTGCACATATCATATTTGTCTCTTATATTGGTCTCTTACAGGCGGTGAAGATCTTCTCTGGATTAAGCTTTTACTTCACCGATCAGTTCGAGCCTCCTTAAAGGGGCTTTCTCGAAAAGGTGGATCTAGCTGCCGGTCGAACCGTCCGGATGAATGTTGACCAGGTGATGGACGCATCAAATGCCAGTGTGTTCTCCGTGAGGAGGTTGTAACGAAGAGATGCGACGAGGTTGGGGCCGCATGCAGGGTTTAGTATTCTCTTACTGGAACACATCGTCGCATGCAGTTCTGCATCTGAGCTTGTAAGTTGTTCAAAGACCAGCGGTGTTTAGTATTTTGATCTGTTGGTGTTGTTCGACGCCTCATGTGAATCGGAGTTTCTCTAGGTGTCTTTGAAACGGCTACATACCCGACTGCAGGTTACACCGACGCATGCTATGACTACACTCATAGCCAGCCGATGATGGCAGAAAATCGGCAACGACGGTAATAAACGGAATGAAGATGGTCGCCCGGTGAACTCGCGGAAGTTGACGGGGAAGCACGTAGATCACACCGACAATCACATGTTTCAGTTTGTAAGAGCATAGGTTAATGAATCAGTTTGGATCTGTATCAGTATGTACATCAATATATTTGAATGTCTGGGTCATTTTCAAAATAACATCAACTAGAATATGTATTAGATTTAATCTACACTTTAGCGAAACGCGGACAACGGGCATAATTCTGCTGGTTGTGCGTGTTTAAGTATGATGAAATTTGGAATGTGATTTATTCACTGCGCTGGTGCGAGGTGGAATTAAAATTATAGCATCTCACAAATATGCTCAAAGCGCAAAACGGTCAAATTTATTCCCGTGGGGGCGTTGAGCAAATTTGTCATCGACGCAACTATAGAGCTTAACGCGCACAACAGTCATAATTCTGCATGTTGTGCGCTTTGCGCAATTATGTTAGCCATAACAAATTTGCTGAACGCGCACACCGGGTCAAAGTGACCATCTGGCGGTACTTGTTGTGCGCTTTGAGGAAATTTTTAAACCATTAAAAATTTGCTCACCGCGCACAACGGCCAAAATATAAATTTTGCCAGCTCACTTGCCACTGGTCATACATTCTTGGGAAAATCATTTGTCTGGTATCAATCAGCAGTAGATTCAGGAGCAGTATTTTCTTATTCACGAGCACCCTTCTGTAGCTTGACGGGGTCTTCGATGTAGCCACACAGTTAATATGGTACTGCAGCAGTCACATCCTCAGTGACCCATCTGCGTTGTGCGCATTGAGCAATTCCCATTTTCCATGCGTTTTGCGCGAGAATCAATTATAATAGTTTCTCTCTTCTGTATTATTTAGCCGGGGTGCGTGTCGAATAAAATGTATTAAAAAATCTTAGTGGAGAGTAGTATTGTCAGGAGTAATTTTCCTATTAGCATCAATGTTGATCAAGGCGAAAAATCGATGAGTTTCCTTGTTATGCGCGGAGAGTAATTAACCAATTTTGATCCAGATGCTAAAATAATTGGGATTACGCGATTTTCGCGTTGGTATTCCGAGGTTTGCGCGTTGAGTAAATAATTGTTGATTCCCGAGATCCATTGCATTGCTGTAGGATCAAGGACTTATTATTCGCTTCATTTTGATTACTCCAATTCCCCTATAAAATTGGCGGACAAGGAGCACTCATCTTCTCACAACTTCATCTACTTTCTTCCATCATCTTCTTCTTTATTTGCCCCCACAACCTTCCTATTGAAACAGTAAGTCCTTCAGCTGTTCGTGGAAGGCGAAATCCTCACATCTGGAAACCCTTTTTCGGGCATGCCTGATTATAAATGGACGAACAGCTAAATGAATGCTATCGTCCATATCAGATATCTATATCATGCCCGTTACTCTGTGGTGTCTCTTGCCGAAGATGAAAGAACTCACCCTCAGACGGATACCCTGCACAACAACGACGTTTTCAATCTTGTCATGCTTGCTGAATAGCTGCCCGAACCTGGAGGATCTAGTCATTGGAGTAAGTTCAAATTTTCTAATTATTTCCTCTGAATAATTCAAAACTACGTATGTATGTATGATGGCATTAAGCATTCTGTTTTGTTACCATGATGAAATGTTTGATTTTCCAGACCCGAAAGCTTCAGCGCTAGAATACTGGGATCAGCAGATGCCTTCGGATTGCATGACAAATACGCTGAGCACGGTAACTGTAAATGTGGAGGATGTACACCACAAGGGCTCGCATCCAATGAAGCATTCTATGACCTCGGGATCGATGGTTACACGAATTTCGCCTTTTTCTGTATTCCGACGCGATTCTTCTTCATTTTATTCTTCAATTTGGATGCGAGACAAGCGATCGAAAACAACAGGAAGGAGTGCTTGTGCCTCAGAGCCAGAGGGACATTAGCCATCCACCGCCAACCTATGTGACCAAGGGCCGCCATCCAGGCTTAATCATATGTATCAGTTTGTAAGAGCATAGGCTAATGAATCAGTTTGGGTCTGTATCAGTATGTACATCAATATAGTTGAATTCGATTGAATGTCTTCAGATTGGTTGTGCGCGTTAAACCATTGTCTATAAAATACCTTAGATGCTCAAAGCGAACACATGTTAAAGCGCACAATGACTCAAAGCGTCTACACCTGTCGTTTCTTGTTGTTCGCTATGAGCAATTATTTAAACCATTAAAAATTTGCTCATCGCACACAACGGCCATAAATTTGTTTGTTCCTACCTTTGTGCAATTATGTTAGCGGCTATTAATTTTTCCAGCTCACCTCCCACCGGCCGGTCAAACATTCTTGAGAACTGCACATGTCTGGTATCAATCAGGTGTAGATTGACGTGCAGTCTTTTGTATATTCACGAGAACCCCTCCTGTAGCATGACGGGGTCTTCGATGGAGCCACACATTAACTCTACTTCGGTCGCATCCTCATAAACCAATACAAATCGCTGCCATGCTTTGTGCGTTGTGCGCCTTGAGCAATTCCATTTTACCATGCGTTTTGCACGGTGAGCAATTCTGATTGTTAGTTTGTTACTCGATCCTGTATTATTTAGCACGGTGTGCGAGTCGAATAAAATGTTTTAGTATTGTTGGGAGTAATTTACCAATTGGCATCATTGTTGATCAAGGCGAAAAATCGTTTAGTTTCATTTTGATTGGTCCAATTCCCCTATAAATTGGCGGACAAGGAGCCCTCATCTTCTCACAACTTCCTGTAATTTCTTATATCATCTTCTTCTTTTTGCCCACACAACCTCCGTCTGGAAACAATAAGGTCTTCTTTTGTTCGAGCATGATGCATGAGGTATAAATGGAGGAGATGGAGATGGATATGGGGTGTAAAGATGAGATGGTTTTCTACTGTTCGGGCCTGATGCTTGAGATAAAAATGGACGATAGAATTCAACCAGTACTTTTTTCACGCATTCACATGGAATGGCCATCTCCTCTTTTGCACTATCTTCTCCTCCATCCCCTTCATATTTGTACTATAGATCCTCTATTTATAACGAACCATGTGTCGGTGTTCACCGCCTCTTGGCAATCAGAGTTCTTTTCGGTGTCTTTGAACCGTCGTCATACTTGACAGCCGGGTACAAGGACGCCTGCAATGACGACACTCCTATAAGGGCTACGGTGGTAGATAGTTGGCAAACACGTCCATAAACTCAACGAAGATGGTCGCTTCGTTGCGTTAGTTAACGTCGTTGCCTACTTACGCCAACCATAGGCAGGATAGGAGTGTCGTCATTGCAGGCGTCGTTGTAGGGGGAAGCACGCAGATCACGCCGACAATAGATCCGGTAAAAAGCACCTTTATTGCAAACATCTTACGAAGACAATCATATGTATCAGTTTGTAAAGAGCATGGGGTAATGAATATGTTTTGTTCTGTATCAGTATGTACATCCATATAGTTGAATGGCGGGGTCATTTTGAAAATGTCATCAATTGGAATATGTCTGAGATATAATCTAAAAATTTTCAATCAGTATACGAAGTCGATTGAATATGTAGCCGATTTACTCTAAAATGTCTTCAGATTGATTATGTATCAGAGATAATCTAAAAGTTTGCATGTAAACAAGTTAATTTTATCATAGACGGAATTTAACAACTTGCTTGGAGGGACATTTTCGCGTTCTTTACAATACGTCGATAATGACGCCAGTGGTTGAATGCAGGACGTTGGATGGCGGGCCGTTCCACTTTACTGTAAACTGCATCAGGATGTGCGACGGGAGGTCGAGGAGTGGAAGGCAGGCCTTTGGATGGCGGTCGGGGGTTTCGTTCCAATTTACTATAACCTGCACCAGGATGTGCGACGGGTCGTCAAGGAGTGGAAGGCATGCCGTTGGATGGCGGGCTGGGGTTTCGTTCCACTTCAGGATGTGCGATGGGAGGTCGATGAGTGGAAGGCAGACCGTTGGATGGTGGAGGGACCCGTTGTCTGGGAACGGTGGTGCCCAGTGGGGTGATTGGCATGGCGATGCCTTCACCGGTGATTTGGACCGACACCCCACGGGCGGCGACGCCTCCACCAGAGGTGGAGGTTGTCACGGAGTAGGCGCTGGAGGGGAGGAGCGGTCCGGCCTAAGTCCCCTGGCGTTAGTTCTCCAAGGGAATTCGGGGAGTGGAAGGCTGGCCGCTCCATGTGTAAGACGAATAACTCGTCGACGAGCCGCCTGAGAAAGGAAGAATTCGTCGGGAAGGAGAGGTCCGGTATCGGGCCAGCGGGAGGTTTCGACGACGCCGCCCCCGGAGGTGGAGGTCGTCACGGAGTAGGCGTTGGAGGGGAGGAGCGGTCCGCCCTAAGTCCCCTGGTGTAAGTTCTACAAGGGAAGTCGGGGAGTGGAAGACGGGCCGCTCCATGTGTAAGAGTAATAACTCGTTGGCGATCCGCCTGTAAGACGAAGAATTCGTCGGGAAGGAGAGGTCCGGTATCAAAGGAGGGCCTATCCAACGATCGGGCCAACGGGAGGTTTCTTTTGAGAGGGGAGGAGTGTCTAGAGGCAAATCGTCCCAACACCCTGGGATTGTGAGGAGAGATCGAATACGAGGGCTTTTCTTTCTTTGCTTTGATCAATTATGTCTCAGCATTGAGCAATTAAGTAAGCGGCTACAAAACCACTCATACCTCAGAATTACTCACCGCACACAACCACTCAATCTCAGAATAAGCTCACCGCACAAAACCCACTCAAAACTCACAATTGATCAGCGCACAAATCCACTCAAAACTCAAAATTGCTCATCGCACACAACCACTCAAACTCAGAAGTGCTCACCGCACACAACCTCTCAAAAATCAGAATTGCTCAGCGCACAAAACCACTCAAACCTCAGAATTGCTCACCACACACAACCAATTTTGTCGCAGTGAGGGTGAACTGCCACAAAGTTCGCCACTGGGTCACAATTGCTCTTGCTTTTGAGGACATTTGTGTCATTTTCCGGGTCAAAGGTCTCCCTGAGAGCTTTCAAATCGCTCCTGCTACATCAATTCTCTCCCATCGCAATTAACGTCTCTTCATCTCTCTGACATCAATCCGCTGTAGATGAGCAGTCATTTGTATATTCACGAGAACCCCTCTGTAGCATGACGGGGTCTTCGATGTAGCCACACATTAACTCTACTTCTTCTCATCAATACAATTCGCTGTCATGCGTTCTGCGTTTTGCGCATTGAGCAATTCTCGTTTTCTAAACGTTCTGCGCGGTGAGCAATTATGATAGTTACTCGCCTCTGTATTATTTAGCCCGGTGTGCACGGCGAATATAATGTATTAAAAAATCTTAGTGGAGAGTAGTATTGTTGAGTGTAATTTTCCTATTATGTCATCAAGGCAAAAAACCGTAGGGTTTCATGGTTTTGCGCGGAGAGTAATTAACCTATTTTTTTCCACATTCTAAAATAATTTAGGGAGCCCCTTTGGAGATGCTCTAAATGTCGATTCCCGAGATCCATTGCATTACTGTAGGATCACAGACTTTTTATACGCTTCATTATGATTGGTCCAATTTCCCCTATAAATGGCGGACAACGAGCACTCATCTTCTCTAAACTTCGTCTACTTTCTTCTATCATCTTCTTTATTTGCCAACACAACCTCTGTATGGAAACAATAAGTCCTTCAGCTGTTCGTGCATGCTTGATATAGATATGGACGATAGCATTCATACAATACTCTTTTCACGTAAAGGTAAATGGTTCATGTTGGAAACTTATGCAACGAAGGGCTATCGTCCATTTATAATCAAGCATCCCCGACAATGCTGGGGGGTGTTGCAACTGCGTTGAGAAAATTTTTCCCAAACAACACTATGAAAAATGTGTTCGATGATCATACCATATTCTTTTGGGGTGATATTGGCTATGCTGTCTCACATGTTTCAGGAAAGCTGCTGGGTGTTGTACCATGATAGATTGTTATTCCCTCCTATTATGAATTGTGGCTATGTATTTGTTTTGCGTGTCTTGCTATACACTCCATATCCATCTCCATCTCCACACTCCATCTCCTCCATCAAACCCTTCATCGTTTCACTATACATCATCTTTGACGCACAGACACTCCATCATATCCTTTCCGATCTATTATACTACCAAACACAACTTCTTATGCAACCCTGTGTTGTCCTGACTTCATGTTACAACGACGACAGCAATGACGGTAATAAGCGAAACGGTCTGCCGACTTTTTAATTCACGACGTCTCCTACAAAGGACAAAGTTCCACGTCATTGCAAACATCTGGTATGACAATCATCTTGAGCAGATCAGGGCAGAAATTCGGCAACTGCAACGTAGATGTGGAGCGCATTGCCCGTGTCGTACATCGCCACAGGGGAATCGGGGTTCCAGGCGTTGTGTTTGACACGGCTACATACTTGACTGCAGGTTACAAGGACGTTAATAAACGCAACGAAGATGTGCGCCCGATGAACTCGCGGAAGTTGAAGGGGGAAACACGCAGATCACGCGCCACTTCATTGCAAACAAAGGGATATGTATCTGTTTGGATCTGTATCTGTACGTACTTCAGTATGTTAGAATGGGTTGGCCATTTTGGAATGGTCACCGTTTGAATATGTATCAGCGTTAATCTAAAGGTTTGCATGCAGTTTCTGAATCAGATTGACTAGGTATTAGATTTTATATAAAATGTCTTCAGAATGAATAAGTATTGGCCTTAATCACAATTAGGTAAAGTTTCTAAGCGAAGTTTGACTGTTGGCATATGGCGGAATCACAATTTTAGTATGATGAAAATAGGAGTGTGAATGATTAACCGTGGGAACAAAAATTACAGCATCCAACAAATATGCTCAAAGCGCATAACTGGCAAAATTAGTCCGTGCGGGGCGCGTTGAGCAAATGGGCTATCGTCGAAACTTTGCTCAACGCGCACACCGGGCATAAGGCTACTAGGTGTGTGCGCGTTTAACAATTGTTGATAAACTACCTTTTATATGCTCAAAAAGCGAACCACCGGCTTTCCTTTTTGCCCGTTGTGCGCGTTGTTTTGCCCGTTGTGCGCGTAATTTTTGCCCGTTGTGCGCGTTGTTTTCCCGTTGTGCTCGTAATTTTGCCCGAGCCTATGGGCATTATTTTGCCCGTTGTGCGCGTTGGGCTATTTTTTAAGAGGCTACAGTTTATCCCAACGCGCAATAATCATTATAGAGCAGAACATCCGGCTGGTAGCAATCCGCTGTATATTAACGATCCCTGCTCTGTATGTTCACCAACACTGATATGTAGACTCGAGGGGTCTCTTAGAATATTAGTAAGACCAAAGGTTCCAATATATCGCCGTTGTGCGCTGTGAGCATTTCTGTTAACCATTAAAAATTTGCACGGTGAGAGCAGCAATAAATGTGGATATATCAGCAAATTTTAATGAGTGGACGAGGAGGAGTTTTTTTCGCACTAACAAAATTGCTCACCGCGCACAACCGGCCAAAATTATTTGTTCTGATCGTGGTGAATGGTGAGCAATTGTAGTAACCACTAACAAATTGGCTAATAAAGGCGCTCAACGGGCAAAACTTATCAATGGGAGTTTGTGGTAAGCAATTTTGTCAGACAATAACATATATGATACAATAACCCCACTCTCACTTGGAGTATTGGACACTCTAACAATGACACATTCTCATCGCATAACAATTTGGAACAAAGGTTGATGTTATTAAAAATACCCAGAGCGCAAAACCGGCACTAATATTGCCAGTTCTGCGCGTTGACCAATTTGGTAGGTAAAGACTTAATTACTCAAAGCGCAAAACGGGCAATATCACTGCAGTGTTGCGCTCGGTGTAATTGGTATGATACACAACATCAATCCATACCGATGATGACATTTGCACATTTCGGAAGCCATGATAAAATTTCATCCGCCAAAGTGGTCCATTTTTATACCAAAAAAACTTATTACATTGATAAACGTTTTATCTTACAGATACTAAAAACCATCAGCGGTAGCAATATTCGTATCTTTTACTTTATCAACGAATGACTGCATCCTCTGCTCGTAACCAGCCGGCCATCCATCGGCCACAGGGTCATGCGATCTTGTCCACACAACTGAAGTCGGAGGGACGTCACCTGCTGGTTGAAGTTGAAGGATAAAAAAGTGATTTCCGTTCACATAACCCAACGTTATGTGGCGTCTGGAGGCTCGGTTTACTGGAGGACTTCTCAATGGAAAAAATGTCACACACATACGATTTGAAATCAAATGTACTACACAGTTGTAGCATGAGGCAATGACATGTCCCATGTCTGGCATCTGCATCCAATTTTCCCGTCCTGCACCTTTATCAGTAATAAAATAGTCCACTGCCTTCAAATTATTATTATATGAAACCTCACTTAGAACACACCTGTACAAGCCGCTGTATGTCCGCATCTCACGGAGCAAATCAGCTCTGACAGTCCCCCAATCGGAATCTTTCAAGCCCAACTGAACTGCCACAGCCCTGTACCCACAGTTGCCATCTATATCCACGTCTACGCCGCCCTCCATGAGGGGTTGTAGCGTGTGATGAAAATCCAAATAATATGGTATGAGGAAGTTGGCAGGCAAATCATCAACATAATCATCAGGGGGAAACGAAGGTTTCGGCTTCTTTATTTGAAGTTTCGAACGCATACTACTTTCCTTCGAAGGCCACCTCTTCCATTTAGGCTTCTCCTTCGCCGCCGCCGTATGCTCCGCAATTGAATGCAACCGTGGAGCCTTAACAGGCTTCCTCCTAACTGTAGGCTTCTCCGTCACATCCGAAAAATGATCAGAAATCTCATCAACCAGGGGAGAAAGTTGTTTAAGCATGACATCCATCTCTTCGTGCTCATCAAAATACGAGGCCACAGCCGTCTCCTCCTCCCTCCCAGCAGTCTGAGCATCCACATTATGATCCCCCGTCTCCACCGTCGCCCCCAACTCCAACGTAAGCTCAGCTTGCATCAACCCAGCATCCTCTATCTTCTCATCCTCCACATCCTCCACATTCGCCTCATCCTCCTGCGGCTCCTCATTCTCCCCGGCTGCATTCTCCCCCTCATCCATCTCAGCAGTCTGGTCAGCCATATTACGTTCCACCGTCCCCGCCGTATCCACCAACTTCCCAGTATGCTCCTCAGCAATCAAATCAGTAGCCACTTCCTTATCATCATCCTCCTCGTTCGCCTTCTCCTTATACACCTTCGGCTCCACAGTCTCAGCCGCTGCATTATCCTCCACAGTACCTCCTCAGCATTCTGCACCTCCACGTTAAGGGCAACCGTCTCCTCTGTCTCCACCATCTCCCCAATAACATAATCATCTACAGTCAACTCAGCAGCCACTGCATTCTCAGCCTCATCATCCCCATAAACATCATGCACCCTCGGCTCCACATTCTCATCCGCTGCATTAACCTCATCCTCCTCCGCAGCATTATGCTCTTGCCCACTAAGATCCAACTTCTCAGCAGCCTGCTCCATCGCATTACGATCCACCACATCATCCTGCCAATAAGCAGCCAATGCAGTCGCCTCCTCAGCCTCATCCACCTTCTCCTCATCTCCCTTCTGCTCCTCCTCAACATTATCCACATGCACCACAAGCTCATCACCCACAATTCTACACGGTGATGCTAACTCCTTCAACTTGTTTACCATACCCACACTCTGCCCCCTTAGTAATCGGGAACGTGCATTATAAATTGATTTGATTGGTGTTTCATTGAAGGATTTAGTTTCCTTCAGGCCTTTCAAAATTGCTGACGGCGACACCTTTCTATTTGCCAAGTCTCGCAATGCTTCCACCTCTTTTCCCTGCAACACCCCGTCGTCGGAATGGCCCGCGACATAATTAGCAGCTTGATGGTTGTGCCTGCCATCAACGACCGTTAAACTCCACTCACCGCCATCGCCCACCTTATTACCACGCAATTTGAACGGGCATCCACACTTGTTGGTTCTGACTGGCCGGTTGCTCTTTCGTACTGGTCGGTGTCCCCTGTAGTTCCCGCTTCTTGCACATGCATAGTAGGCAGCGGGAGTCCTATTGGACGATTTATTCATACTCGACGCACTGGTAACAATCACATGCCCCTGTTGTCGTCCGACGCTCTTTATCCATTGAAAGAGTTCGTCTCTACTTTTAAAACGTTGAAGCGTTGTAAATTCGGCTGTATAATCCATATACACCTGTATCAAACAATTCATACAACTAATTGGACCGGGAACCAAACATTAGTTACATTATTGACGTAAAGAAAAATCAATATTACCTCCGAATTTTTTAGCATCTCCATCAATCTCAACTGTATCTGCAGGCAATTAAAAACCAAAAATTTCGCCTCCTCTTTCTACTCATTGTAATTGTAACAAGGATATCAAATAAAATGTACTTAACATTGTATACTTACCAAATCGCGATTTCGACAAATTTAGGTCGAAAACCCCTAAATCGATTGCTCTCGCTTCACCGATTTGTTTGAACGCAGTAGTTGCCACTGTGATGTAAATGTCGAGCCCAGTAATAAAAATCAAATCTTTGGAATTTCCGTCTATGCGCCTTGAGCAATCTACGAAAAACTGGCCGTTTGATATTCCTCCTTGAGCAATCTGTGGAAGGTTATGGCTGTAAGCGGTGAGCAGAATTTATCAAGGGATGAAAGAGGGTCCAAACGGGTCAAAACGGGTAAAAATTTTAACCCGTTGCGCGTTTCGAGTAAATTCGGTGGTTTAGTTGGCAAATTTTACTCAGCGCGCACAACGGTTATATTTTAGCCCGATTCGAACCGTTTTGCGCGCTGAGTAATATTACATGGATTGTCAGGCGTGACATTAGTAACGGTAATCGTTATTAATCGCGACGCTGAGAACGATTTTGACCGCGGTGCACGCTGAGGAGATCTAAATTTTGTTTTTAATATTTATTCTATTGGATTCCTCATATTCTTATGCCGATGTTAACAACATTATTGATACGTATAAAATAATATAATACCAACGTGATAACTATCATTAGTTGTATTAATTAACACCCTTAAGAAAATCTGGATAGATTGCGTGTGTTATTAAGCATTCAAAATCCAGTATATATCAGTTTGTACCCGTTCACCAAAAAGTTAGTAAGAGGCAAACTTGATTAGTAGGTCTATCGTTGGGCATAACTTATAGATACCATACACCAAAGCACGGCATACAGATGATAACTTTTGCACATTTAGGCAGACATGATAAAATTTCATGCTACCAATCTGTCAATATGAAATAAACAATCCACAGTAAAATGATACAACGTTTTATCCTACAATATTTCAATAACGTCAACGGTTGCAATATCGTGCCCAAATACTATTGACTGGAATTGATGCATCCTATCCTCATAAGCAGCCGGCCATCCGGCTGACACATCGGAACGGTATCTTAGCCACATACTTGAAGTCGGAGGGACAGGACCATATGGGGCAAGTTTAACAATAACGAAGTGATTATTGTTCACATGACCCAATGTTATGTGGCGTCTGGATGATAGGGGTACTGGAGGAGTTCTTAAAGGAAAATATGTCACACACTGATGAGGTGCAAGAATATGTACTACACATTCGTAGCATGAGGCAATGACATGTGCCATTTCTGGCATCTGCATCCACCATTTAGCTTTTGGACGGTCTAACAAATGGCCCATTGCCACTACATTCTTTTTAAATTCCACGGCACCCATAAGTTGCCGGTACAAGCCGTCGTGGTTCTGCATCTCTTCTCGCAAGTCATATTTCACCTGCCTCCATTCGTCCTCACCCAGTCCCAACTGAGCTGCCACAGCCCTATACCCACAGTTTCCGTCTGCTTTCACATCTACGACATGCACTATAAGGGGTCGTAGACACTCAGGAAAAGCGTTCCAATATGGTATTATTATGTCGGCAGCCAAGTCCTCGTCACTATCATCATGTGAAATTGATTGTTTCGGCTTCTTTATTGTACGTTTCCACAACGGTCTACTTCTTCCCTTACCCGGCTTACACGTCAATGTAGACGTATCCGTTATCTCAGCATGCTGCTTAGCAATCTCCGCTACCAGGGTAGAAATTTGAAGACGTAGAACCTCATGCTCCTTCTCAAAGGCCTTAGCCACTGCATTCTCATCATCATCCTCCTCCTCCCCAGCAGTCTGCTCCGCCTCATTACGATCCACCTTATCATCCTCCCCACCCATCTTCCCAGTATGATCCTCCTCCTACAACTCAGCAGGCACTGCATTCTCCCAAAACGCCTCCCCCACCTTCTGATCCCCCCCTCATTATTCACAGCCTTCACATTCTCAGCACCCACAATTTTATCAGCTGATGCTAACTCCTTCAACTGTTTTACAATACCAACCTTCTTCCCCCGTTGTAACCGGTTTCGTGCATTATAAATTGCTTTGATTGAGGTAGCACTGAAGTTTTTATTTGCCTTCAGTACTTTCAAAATTTCAGCTGGCCGAACCTTGCTATTCGCCAAGTCACGCACTGTTTCCATCTCCATTCCCTGCAACGTCCCGTCATCGGAATGGCCATCGACATATTTAGCTGCTTCATGGTTGTGCCTGCCACAAACGACTGTTACCTTCCACTCCTCAACGCCCACGCCCACCATATAACCACGCAATGAGAAAGGACATGAACACTTCTTGGTTTTAACAGGCTGGTTGGTCTTTTTTAGCTTTCGGTGTCCCCGATACTCACCGCTTCTTTCACACGCAAAGTACACATCATGATGCCCTTTGGCCGTTTTATTTGATCTCCCCGAACGTGTAACAATCACATGCCCATGACTTAACCCGACGTTTTGTATCCACTGAAACAGCTCTTTTCTATCCTTGAACAGTTGATTGGTGGTAAAGTCGGTTGTAAAATCCATAGTATCCTGTATCAAACAATTCATAACCTGATCCTCAAAGATTTAATGCATTATTACCGAGAAGATAAATCAATATTACCTTGGATTTTTGTACCAACTTCATCAACCTCAACCGTAGATGAATGCATGTAAAATCAAAATAAGAAAGGCAGATAAACTGTACTTAAAAGTATAGACGTACCAAAGAGTCGATGTTGATAAATTTAGGTCAAAAACCCCTAAATCGATTTCTCTCGATTCAGCTCTTTGTTTGATCTCACCAGTTGACTAAGTGATGTATCCTTCGAGCAATTAAATAAAAATCAAAGCTTTTGGATTTCGGTCTGGGCGACTGGAGCGATCTTTGAAAATACTTGCCGTTTGAAATTCCGCCGTGAGCAATCTGTGTAATTGTCTGTCAATTCGCTGCGAGCAGAAGGTATCACGGGACAATTTTGGGTCCTACCGGGTCATATCGGGTCTACAATAATTTACCCGTTGTGCTGGTTGAGTAAACAAGTCTAGTTTGAAATATTACTAGCAAATAACCCGTCCACATGTGCACGTGGACTTGACCAAAATGGTTGTGGGCGGTGAGCAATTACGGGTTTTGAGTGGTTGTGTGCGCTGAGCAATTCCGAGTTTTGCGTGGTTGTGTGCGTTGAGCAATTCCGTGTTTTGATTGGCTGTGAGCGGTGAGCAATTCCCAGTTTTGCGTGGTTGTGTGCACTGAGCAAGTCCGTGTTTTGCGCGGTTGTGTGCGGTGGGCAAACTGCTAGACGGTTTACAGAGGAGAGCAATTTACATTTTTGCCCTCCCACTGTTCGCGATGAGTAATTTACACTATGAACCACTATTTCTACGCATCCGTATATACAAATGCATCGTAACAGCTTCCATATGCGATCAGTTTTGTGACCTAAGGCGGGAAAAGCTAACGAGATAGGGTTTGATCAACAGAAATTATTCTAATTCGCTGAGGTATATAGACTATAAGAGTTCATGCTTATATCAAACGAAGGTCCTTAAGGCAGTGCAAAAGATTTGTGTCAATGGGTTGGGGTGCCCTAAAATAGTCGACTGCGGCCGCACTGCATCGTAAAGTTGGTAAGCCATTAATTGATGCTAATTAATTTGGTATTTTTAAATAATTTCAGAAATTTATTGCTGCAATGTACATTTGGAACATGATTGCGTAGAAATTACGAAGATTGAGATGGGCTCGGTACACATTGAGGGGATCTGGGATGAAGCGGACAAAGAAGCAAAGGTTTGAAATTATTTTGCTTTGTTAACTGACTAATTTACTAGAAAATAAAGCTTAACATTTAGTGACTATATTGGTATCTGGGACTTAATTCAGCGTATTGTTGAAGGCTCAGAGGTTAATGAAGATTATACAAATC
>JAULAV010003013.1:0-10420 GCA_030789695.1 Scilla litardierei | reverse complement strand
TCCCGCCTGTTACTCAGGAATCCCTGTCAATAGAGAGGACTACTACCGTAAAGGTGGAGGCCGAGGTAATAGATCGGGTGTCAAACGGCGGCTCTAGGCTGGACCGATATACCTGCACCTCATGGGCATTCACGTTCTGTTTGAATGCACATCGCTCCTGCCTTTGCACCGGCTCCATTATATCAGTTCCCGCCTGTTACTCAGGATTCTCTGTTAATAGAGAGGACTACTGCCGTAAAGGTGGAGGCCGAGGTAATAGATCGGGTGCCAAACGGCGGCTCTAGGCTGGACCGATATACGTGCACCTCATGGGCATTCACGTTCCGTTTGAATGCACATCGCTCCTGCCTTTGCACCGGCTCCATTATATCAGTTCCCGCCTGTTACTCGGGATTCTCTGTCAATAGAGAGGACTACTGCCGTAAAGGTGGAGGCCGAGGTAATAGATCGGGTGCCAAACGGCGGCTCTAGGCTGGACCGATATACATGCACCTCATGGGCATTCACGTTCCATTTGAATGCACATCGCTCCTGCCTTTGCACCGGCTCCATTATATCAGTTCCCGCCTGTTACTCAGGAATCCCTGTCAATAGAGAGGACTACTGCCGTAAAGGTGGAGGCCGAGGTAATAGATCGGGTGCCAAACGACGGCTCTAGGCTGGACCGATATACATGCACCTCATGGGCATTCACGTTCCGTTTGAATGCACATCGCTCCTGCCTTTGCGCCGGCTCTATTATATCAGTTCCCGCCTGTTACTCAAGAATCCCTGTCAACAGAGAGGTCTACTGCCGTAAAGGTGGAGGCCGAGGTAGTAGATCGGGTGCCAATCGGAGGCTCTACACTGGAACGATATACGTGCACCTCATGGGCATTCACGTTCCGTTTGAATGCACATCGCTCCTGCCTTTGCACCGGCTCCATTATATCAGTTCCCGCCTGTTAATCAGGATTCCCTGTTAATAGAGAGGTCTACTGCTGTAAAGGTGGAGGCCGAGGTAATAGATCGGGTGCCAAACGGCGGCTTTAGGCTGGACCGATATACGTGCACCTTATGGGCATTCACGTTCCGTTTGAATGCACATCGCTCCTGCCTTTGCACCGGCTCCATTATATCAGTTCCCGCCTGTTACTCAGGAATCCCTGTCAATAGAGAGGACTACTGCCGTAAAGGTGGAGGCCGAGATAATAGATCGGGTGCCAAACGGCTGCTCTAGGCTGGACCGATATACGTGCAACTCATGGGCATTCACGTTCCGGTTGAATGCACATCGCTCCTGCCTTTGCACCGGCTCCATTATATCAGTTCCTGCCTGTTACTCAGGATTCCCTGTCAATAGAGAGGACTACTGCCGTAAAGGTGGAGGCCGAGGTAATAGATCGGGTGCCAAACGGCGGCTCTAGGCTGGACCGATATACGTGCACCTCATGGGCATTCACGTTCCGTTTGAATGCACATCGCTCCTGCGTTTGCACCGGCTCCATTATATCAGTTCCCGCCTGTTACTCAGGATTCCCTGTCAATAGAGAGGACTACTGCCGTAAAGGTGGAGGCCGAGGTAATAGATCGGGTGCCAATCAGAGGCTCTACGCTGGACCGATATACATGCACCTCATGGGCATTCACGTTCCGGTTGAATGCACATCGCTCCTGCCTTTGCACCGGCTCCATTATATCAGTTCACGCCTGTTACTCAGGATTCCCTGTCAATAGAGAGGTCTACTGCCGTAAAGGTGGAGGCCGAGGTAATAGATCGGGTGCCAAACGGTGGCTCTAGGCTGGACCGATATACGTGCACCTCATGGGCATTCACGTTCCGTTTGAATGCACATCGCTCCTGCCTTTGCACCGGCTCCATTATATCAGTTCCCGCCTGTTACTCAGGAATCCCTGTCAATAGAGAGGACTACTGCCGTAAAGGTGGAGGCCGAGGTAATAGATCGGGTGTCAAACGGCGGCTCTAGGCTGGACCGATATACCTGCACCTCATGGGCATTCACGTTCTGTTTGAATGCACATCGCTCCTGCCTTTGCACCGGCTCTATTATATCAGTTCCCGCCTGTTACTCAGGATTCTCTGTCAATAGAGAGGACTACTGCCGTAAAGGTGGAGGCCGAGGTAATAGATCGGGTGCCAAACGGCGGCTCTAGGCTGGACCGATATACGTGCACCTCATGGGCATTCACGTTCCGTTTGAATGCACATCGCTCCTGCCTTTGCACCGGCTCCATTATATCAGTTCCCGCCTGTTACTCAGGATTCCCTGTCAATAGAGAGGACTACTGCCGTAAAGGTGGAGGCCGAGGTAATAGATCGGGTGCCAATCGGAGGCTCTACGCTGGAATGATATATGTGCACCTCATGGGCATTCATGTTCCGTTTGAATGCACATCGCTCCTGCCTTTGCACCGGCTCCATTATATCAGTTCCCGCCTGTTACTCAGGAATCGCTGTCAATAGAGAGGACTACTGCCGTAAAGGTGGAGGCCGAGGTAATAGATCGGGTGCCAATCGGAGGCTCTACGCTGGAACGATATACATGCACCTCATGGGCATTCACGTTCCGTTTGAATGCACATCGCTCCTGCCTTTGCACCGGCTCCATTATATCAGTTCCCGCCTGTTACTCAGGATTCCCTGTCAATAGAGAGGACTACTGCCGTAAAGGTGGAGGCCGAGGTAATAGATCGGGTGCCAAACGGCGGCTCTAGGCTGGACCGATATACATGCACCTCATGGGCATTCACGTTCCATTTGAATGCACATCGCTCCTGCCTTTGCACCGGCTCCATTATATCAGTTCCCGCCTGTTACTCAGGAATCCTTGTCAATAGAGAGGACTACTGCCGTAAAGGTGGAGGCCGAGGTAATAGATCGGGTGCCAAACGACGGCTCTAGGCTGGACCGATATACGTGCACCTCATGGGCATTCACGTTCCGTTTGAATGCACATCGCTCCTGCCTTTGCACCGGCTCCATTATATCAGTTCCCGCCTGTTACTCAAGAATCCCTGTCAACAGAGAGGTCTACTGCCGTAAAGGTGGAGGCCGAGGTAGTAGATCGGGTGCCAATCGGAGGCTCTACACTGGAACGATATACGTGCACCTCATGGGCATTCACGTTCCGTTTGAATGCACATCGCTCCTACCTTTGCACCGGCTCCATTATATCAGTTCCCGCCTGTTACTCAGGATTTCCTGTAAATAGAGAGGTCTACTGCTGTAAAGGTGGAGGCCGAGGTAATAGATCGGGTGCCAAACGGCGGCTCTAGGCTGGACCGATATACGTGCACCTTATGGGCATTCACGTTCCGTTTGAATGCACATCGCTCCTGCCTTTGCACCGGCTCCATTATATCAGTTCCCGCCTGTTACTCAGGAATCCCTGTCAATAGAGAGGACTACTGCCGTAAAGGTGGAGGCCGAGGTAATAGATCGGGTGCCAAACGGCTGCTCTAGGCTGGACCGATATACGTGCAACTCATGGGCATTCACGTTCCGGTTGAATGCACATCGCTCCTGCCTTTGCACCGGCTCCATTATATCAGTTCCCGCCTGTTACTCAGGATTCCCTGTCAATAGAGAGGACTACTGCCGTAAAGGTGGAGGCCGAGGTAATAGATCGGGTGCCAAACAGCGGCTCTAGGCTGGACCGATATACGTGCACCTCATGGGCATTCACGTTCCGTTTGAATGCACATCGCTCCTGCCTTTGTACCGGCTCCATTATATCAGTTCCCGCCTGTTACTCAGGATTCCCTGTCAATAGAGAGGACTACTGCCGTAAAGGTGGAGGCCGAGGTAATAGATCGGGTGCCAATCAGAGGCTCTACGCTGGACCGATATACATGCACCTCATGGGCATTCACGTTCCGGTTGAATGCACATCGCTCCTGCCTTTGCACCGGCTCCATTATTTCAGTTCCCGCCTGTTACTCAGGATTCCCTGTCAATAGAGAGGTCTACTGCCGTAAAGATGGAGGCCGAGGTAATAGATCGGGTGCCAAACGGTGGCTCTAGGCTGGACCGATATACGTGCACCTCATGGGCATTCACGTTCCGTTTGAATGCACATCGCTCCTTCCTTTGCACCGGCTCCATTATATCAGTTCCCGCCTGTTACTCAGGAATCCCTGTCAATAGAGAGGACTACTACCGTAAAGGTGGAGGCCGAGGTAATAGATCGGGTGTCAAACGGCGGCTCTAGGCTGGACCGATATACCTGCAACTCATGGGCATTCACGTTCTGTTTGAATGCACATCGCTCCTGCCTTTGCACCGGCTCCATTATATCAGTTCCCGCCTGTTACTCAGGATTCTCTGTCAATAGAGAGGACTACTGCCGTAAAGGTGGAGGCCGAGGTAATAGATCGGGTGCCAAACGGCGGCTCTAGGCTGGACCGATATACGTGCACCTCATGGGCATTCACGTTCCGTTTGAATGCACATCGCTCCTGCCTTTGCACCGACTCCATTATATCAGTTCCCGCCTGTTACTCAGGATTCCCTGTCAATAGAGAGGACTACTGCCGTAAAGGTGGAGGCCGAGGTAATAGATCGGGTGCCAATCGGAGGCTCTACGCTGGAATGATATATGTGCACCTCATGGGCATTCATGTTCCGTTTGAATGCACATCGCTCCTGCCTTTGCACCGGCTCCATTATATCAGTTCCCGCCTGTTACTCAGGAATCGCTGTCAATAGAGAGGACTACTGCCGTAAAGGTGGAGGCCGAGGTAATAGATCGGGTGCCAATCGGAGGCTCTACGCTGGAACGATATACATGCACCTCATGGGCATTCACGTTCCGTTTGAATGCACATCGCTCCTGCCTTTGCACCGGCTCCATTATATCAGTTCCCGCCTGTTACTCAGGAATCCCTGTCAATAGAGAGGTCTACTACCGTAAAGGTGGAGGCCGAGGTAATAGATCGGGTGCCAAACGGCGGCTCTAGGCTGGACCGATATACGTGCACCTCATGGGTATTCACGTTCCGGTTGAATGCACATCGCTCCTGCCTTTGCACCGGCTCCATTATATCAGTTCCCGCCTGTTACTCAGGAATCCCTGTCAATAGAGAGGTCTACTGCCGTAAAGGTAGAGGCCGAGGTAATAGATCGGGTGCCAAACGGAGGCTCTAGGCTGGACCGATATACGTGCACCTCATGGGCATTCACGTTCCGGTTGAATACACATCGCTCCTGCCTTTGCACCGGCTCCATTATATCAGTTCCCGCCTGTTACTCAGGAATCCCTGTCAATAGAGAGGACTACTGCCGTAAAGGTGGAGGCCGAGGTAATAGATCGGGTGCCAAACGGCAGCTCTAGGCTGGGCCGATATACGTGCACCTCATGGGCATTCACATTCCGTTTGAATGCACATCGCTCCTGCCTTTGCACCGGCTCCATTATATCAGTTCCGGCCTGTTACTCAGGAATCCTTGTCAATAGAGAGGACTACTGCCGTAAAGGTGGAGGCCGAGGTAATAGATCGGGTGTCAAACGGCGGCTCTAGGCTGGACCGATATACGTGCACCTCATGGGCATTCACGTTCCGTTTGAATGCACATCGCTCCTGCCTTTGCACCGGCTCCATTATATCAGTTCCCGCCTGTTACTCAGGAATCCCTGTCAATAGAGAGGAATCCATGTCAATATATCACGTTCCGTTTGATTGCACTTCACTCCTGAACGTGCAGTGGCTACTAAACAATAGATATTTATAGATCGGTTGCGAGACGAAATCGGTATGCCACGTAATGATGAAAGTACAACTGCCATCTCGTACAATCTTATTTCGGAGGTACGTAATGATGACAGTAAATGATTCTGCTTTCTTCTCAACAATGTTTACGTGTGGTAACTGGAGAATGAGTCAAGTAGAACCTCGGTTTCTGTGTAAGCCCTTAATTACGATTTTTTTTCCCATTCGAACGGATGCTTTACCCCAGTCGTCTGATGAGATCGTTTTAGTCAGTTCCACTTCCATATGTAATCCAGCGGCTGAGATTAAAATAACCAATCATTATATATATGTGGAGTCAGTAAACGAGGGGTTTCGCGGAAAATTTCATTCCTCTTTCCTTTGATCTGTCGTTCCGTTTTCTTCTTCATCTCAACACTCTCGCCTTTCGTACTCGGGTTTCTTCATGCCACCAAAATGATCTCGTGAGTCGACTTTTTCTGACCCTTGGGGAGTTAGTGATGATGATTCACCGTCACCTGAACACGTTGATCCCCTTCCCTCATCGTTCCCGGCCTATAGACCCATTCTGCGTGATTCGCTTTCGCTTGGTCCAACTCAAGGTGAACACAATGTGCTGTTGCCTCCTCCTGGGTTTCCTCCTTTACATGCAGGTTCATCAGTTCCATCTCCGGCTGAAAAAGCCCCACTCGAGGACAACAGTAACGGCCTCCTCTCTATGGATGGGATGTCTCGCCGTCAGGACTCTGTTCTGCACAACCTCCGTAGCAAACTCGAGGAGCTTACTACGTTTGTCTCTGTACTTACAGATGAACAACGTCAGCTTAAGGATATACTCATAGGCAATGTAAGCCCCGCATCTGCTGCTTCATCATCCTCCCATCAGCCGGTGAACTTTACTCGTAGATTAGGAGAAATTGAAACCCATCTCTCCAACACCAATCTGGCCATCTCACTTCTGCGTAGCGACTTCGACACTATGATGCTCATAATGTCGAACATACAAGAGAAGATGGAGACTCTGGTGCCCTCTCCTAGAGACATCCGTACTGTTGCGCCACCATCACCGCCTCCGCCTCCGCCTCCAGGTTTTTGAGGTGGCCGAGCCTTTGGCGCACAAGCCTTTCTCTTGTCTTATATTGTATTTTTGATCATCGACAGAGAAGAGTGTTTGTGGGTAGATATTCTTTGGTGTTTTATGTCATTATGTACGAAATGTAGTTTCAAATTTGTTGTGGTATGTACAGTGTAACGTATAAATGTTGTAGTATGATAGAATTCAGACCTTAATACACTGTCATTTAATTTGATACAATTGCATGACATTATGAAATTGATATATGTGATATATACATCGATGCTTACTTGAATCAATGTCCGAAATTGAAATTACCTATGTAAAAACTTTTTACCGTTATATGATTTACCCAGCGAGCACAACGGACATAAATTGTGACCGTCCTTATATAGGTTGTGATAAAACATTTACGTTTGCACACAATTACTCAGCGCGCACAACGGTCACATAATGAGTTTGACCGATGTGCGGTCTGTGAGCATACCCGTATATGATTATCCACAATTACTCAGTTCACACAACTGCACATATTTGTGAGTCTGTGACCTTTTTGCGCGAGGAGCCAAACTCGTTTTTTGAATTCTAGGGCTGACCAGGACAAGATAAAGAGTGGCTAGGATTTGATCCTGGGAAATCAATGGCTGAGATTGGATTTTATGAAAATTTTAGTTGGAAAACTTAAATTTTAGTGGGAAAAGTGTCTTGGAAACCAAAACTTTGAAATTAGAAGTGTCTTTGGATAGATTGTGGAGATTAAATTTGGGGCGGGACGTGCCTTGGGAACCTAAACTTTGAAATTAGAGGTGCCTTGGGAAAGATTGTGAAGATTAAATTTAGGGGAGAAATGCCTTGGAAACCTAAACTTTGAAATAAAAAGTTCCTTGGGAAAGATTATGTAGAAGCATGATCCATTAAATTAAACAAAATAAAAAATTTAGTGTAAAACAATTTAGCGGAACAACAAATTAAATACTTAAAAGTGCCTTGAGTAATATTGTACAAACATAAATAATTTGCTCATCTTGCACAACAGCCATTATTTTCCCCGTTGTGCGCGTTGAGCAATTTTGTTATTGGCCTTCAAGTTTGCTCATCGCGCACCGTAAAGGCCAAACCTTCTTGGGAACATCATCTGGCTGAAACAATATGTTGTAGATTCACTCGTCTTTATGTCCAATACAATATCACGCACAGTGACTCTACTGTAGTCTATCGTCCTCATCAATGGGCCAGTCCAATTCGTCTATAAATAGCCTCTCTTCCCACTAGACCTTGTCAACCACTTCACTTCTTAATGATAGTATTCTAACTAATTCTATCTGTTTCTACTTCATACACTATTTTTTCTTCACAATGCTAAATATTTCCCGTTGTTCCTCACTGCTTCGTCTTCAACACACAAAGATGAACAATATACTACCGGCAATTGACGTGTACTGGAAGATGTTATTTGCTCCTTCATATGTTCTACTACAGCAGCGGATTCTTCCGAGAAGAAGCAACCATGATATATTTTTATATCAGTCCCTAAACGTAAAGTTGCATGTCTTTATACCCTATTTTTTTACTTAAATATGCTTTTTATCGTTCATAATTGATGCTTCTTCAACGCATACAGTGGCATGCGCTCAAGAATCCAGATCAACTTCGTTAAAGGAGTGGCTACTTATACCGTTATGGACGATCTGGATGCTAGTGATGATGGTGCGTGCTATTGGA
Source organism: Scilla litardierei (assembly GCA_030789695.1). NCBI lineage: Eukaryota > Viridiplantae > Streptophyta > Magnoliopsida > Asparagales > Asparagaceae > Scilla > Scilla litardierei. The sequence continues at coordinate 1,914 of JAULAV010003013.1, read as the reverse complement.
GCTGATCATAAATGCCATCTTGCTTGAGCTGTTCAGCATGACTCTGTCACTGTGAAGAGTTTTTCATAGTGGGATTCAATGTACCATTAAGATATTCCCATGATTGAATTTCATACCAGTTCCAAACTGTGAAGTTGCAAAATGTTTAGCTGTAGTTTCAACTTTGTTGTGTAATCTCTATAACTCTAAAATGGAGATTGAAGTTGCTCCAACCCATCTCCAAAATGAAGATAGAGATAGAGATTTGCAATAGTGCCCCTTCATATTTGGAGGGGCACTATTCACCCCTTCAAATCTCTAAAGTTCTCATTAATGACAACTTAGACCTTAATTAAAATCTTATAATTATTTATTACTAATGTATTTTACAAATCACATGATCAAATTTAATAATTTTAGTACCGTCGGAAATATCTTAATTATACCTACAACATGATACCAATATTGGATATTTTTCGAGCAAATTTAAAATATTTACAACATAACAAGAAATACTAAATACTTAAAAATTAAAAAAAATTAACATTGAAGAATAATATTATTTATAATTTTCTTTCATGCAGAAATAATATATTAGATTAACCCATTTTAATGATAAATATTTTTCATTAGTAAAGCTTAAACAAAGAGAAAATAGGATTTGAAGATGGTGGGTTGGAGTTGCCCATCCTCCAAAATGGCATCTTTTAGAGATATTCCATTTTGAAGGGGGGGTTTTAGAGATTTGGGTTGGAGTTGCTCTAATATATAAATGTTGTAGTATTTTGGAATTCAGATCCTAATACAAAAATGATATAGGTGATATATATGTCCGACGTTGATATTACTGAGCAAACTTGTTTACCGAATATAAATAACATTTATGCATTATGTACACTATAATGCATAATGCTGTAGTTTGTTAGAATTCAGACCTTAATACTATGTCATTTAATTTGATACAATTACAGGACAATACAAAATTGATATAAGGTCATATATACATTGATGCTTACTTGAGTCAATGTCCGACATAGATATTCTGATCAAACACTGTTCACCGAACTATAAATTCCCCAGGGCGCACAACAGGCTCATGCTATATGTTGTGATAAACTATTTACGTGTGCACACAGTTACTAGCATGCACAACGTTCGTATCGATTTGTTTGACCGCTGTGCGCGATGAGCAAAACAGTTTCTTGTTATCAACCATTACCCAAATCACATAACTTTTGCTCGCAGAGCCAAACTGTATGCAATTAAAAACAATAGACCATCGCACACAACAGTCAGATGCCATGACCGTTGTGCGTCCTGAGCAAAACTGTATTACATGCTCTATTACCCACAGTTAATCATCACGCCATATGGGCAACATTAGGTAAGGTTGCGAGCACTGATCAAATTACACGTAAAACGTTCGTAACGAATAATAGCTCTGCGCGCAAAACGGATCAAAATACACCCCGCTGTGCGCGTTGAGAAAAGTGGACGTTACCAATAGTTACTCTGTGCCCACAACGTTCAATACAAAATCCCCATAATTAATAACTTCAGCGCGCACAACGTTCAATAAAAAATCCCAATAATAAAGAAGAAAACAAAATTGGGGGAATTAATTAATGTCAGAGTCACTTCAAACAGACAGGCCAGTAAAAAAAATTACCATTGAACATATCTGATGCGCAATAGTTGATTGATGGACATTTAAGTGATAAGACAACACATATCAGACCTTTTTTCAGAATAAGACAGCAAAAATATCTACATTTCTTTAATTTGTTAAAATTTGATCCTTAGTGCGGGGTATATAAAAAGGTATACATTTATAAAATATAATACAGCGCGCACAACGGATCAAAATACACCCCGCTGTGCGCGTTGAGCAAAACGGTCGTAACTAATAATTCCTCTGCGCGCACAACGTTCAAT